>RJWM01004271.1:0-103392 GCA_004363535.1 Dasyprocta punctata | reverse complement strand
GCGTCAGCGATACATCATCTGGGGTGGGGTTGTGTAATATGCGGAAGCAGGATATGGTCGCCATCTTGGCTTACTCGATGGGAGGGGTAATCTAGCTCAGGCTTTGCTCCTTCCCCAAGGCCTCGCTTACACTCCGTCCGGCCTACAGTTGCTGCGTCCCACATGCCCAAGGTGACCTTTTATGTGGCTCCCCACACTGAACAGCAGTAGTAACAAAACCATAAGATACCTGGAAATAAATTTAATAAGAAATATAGAGTTTTTATAACAAGAAAAGTCTAAAATTCTTCTGAGAGGCGTGAAAAAATTGAATGAGATAGTAAAAGATACACTGAAACTTTACCCAGATCTTAATATTAAGTAGTTGTCACTTCTCCCTGAATTTTTTTGTAAATCAAATGCAATCTCAACTAAAATATTAAAAAGCTTTTTAAGAAATTTTATGAAATGAATAGAAAAGCAAAACAACAAAAAATTGGTATTCAGGATAGTTTTGAAAAAGAAGACAAGGGAGAAGAAGATACCTATATGATTACATACTAAACTATGTTACAAAAATACGGTAATGAAAATAAGATGATACCAGAGTAGGATTTATTACAGATTAATAGAAAAAAATAATTAATCTAAAAAAGATTGCACTTCTAATAGAATGGAAAATTCCACAAATGAATTGTCAATTTCACAAACTGAAATAATTGGTAAGCTATTTGAGAGTGAAGGCTACATGGATCAAAGTTCCAAGTGATAGAAGAAAATACAGCAGTAACTATTTTTGCCATTTTGAATTGGAAAAGTTGTTTTTTTAAAAAATAACATGAAACCCAGATGCCAGGAATAACGCTACATAAAAACTTAAAATTCTATATAATGTAAGAAGGACAAATGAAAGACAACAAAAATCTAGAAAAAGTATTTTTAGTCAAGCACTAAAGACATAATATAATAAATGAACAAAACTGTTGCAAAATAAAGAAGAAAAAAATCAACAATCAAAATGAAAACAGACAATAAATATATGAAATTAGTAAAAGTAACCAAACATATTAAAAATATTCAATCTTATTAATAATCAAAATACATTTGTGAACTAGATTGTGAATTGAAATAAGTATGCTAAAATCATTTTCTCTCCTTTCAAATTTGTGAAGAGATCCATGTTGTCCATAATTGGTGAGGTTGTGAACAAACAGGCACTGATTTAAAATTGATGAGTAGGTATATTGGTAAAAGCTTTTAGGGTGCAAGTTGTCTACATATTGGTAAAACTCTAAATATGTATACATTTTGATCCAAAAATTCTAATTCTATGGTGTATGTGCACAGAAAAAAAAAATGTCCAAGATCACATGTTGTGTCAAGAGAAAGAAGTTGCATAATAAGGGTTATGATACAGCTGATTTTTCTAAATACAAGAGACACAAAACTAAACCACAAAAAGCATATAAGAACTATATATGAAACTGCTGCTAGTGGGTATAGCTGAAGAATAGGATCATGGAGAACGGCATTTCTTAAGTTCTATGTTCTGCACTGTTAATTTTTATAACAACAGTAAACACTTTTATAGTTAGAACAATTAATTTTTTTTAAAAGGAAAAGGAAGAAAAGAACAAGAAAAAAGAAGGGGAAATAGGCCACCTCAGAATTCTGGAACACCAGAGAATTTCACAGCCAGTGTGTTACTTCTTGTATCCATAGAAAATATAGAAGGGGAGTGGGTACCTCATTCCTTAAACCAGTGGTGGTGAGCCTACAGCACACATGCTACAGTGGGCTATTTGTATCAGTGAAAGCTCCATTACTGTATTTTTCTTTTAATATATGAGCTGCTTTTTCTAAACTAAAACGTCAGTATTAAGGTGTAATTGTGATGTTGGCACTTTGCGATAAGTAAGTGGGTTTTGGGTTGCAGTTTGGACTTCTGTTTCTAGAAGGCTCACCATCACTGCTGTAAGATATGGAAGAAAGTATAGAAGAAAGGTGATTATCTGACTCTCAAATTATGTTGGTGAACGTATTTCCTCTCAGAAACAACGTTATAGATAGTGCTGAGGTTCCAGTTCTAACACAGTTTTATAAGTCACATGTAGGCTTCTAAGACCTATCTTTTAAATGTAATTACCAGATTCAATACTGATCACAAGGATATATGTATTCTAATGTCCAAATATCAGCTTTTAGAGCACATCATTACAGTCAATATGGAACTGCCTAACCAAGTAAATAAAATGAATAAATACAGGATTCTGAGTGTGAATATGGCATGTTACTGTGTTCAATGTTTTAAATTCTCTTTCACTATACAATACTTTATGATTTTTCACTTGCTATTTGTGTAGCTTATGGAGCCAATTATGTGTCTATTTTAGCATTGTGATAAATCAAAATTGATAACAGAATGCTTAAACCCTTTGAATGCATAACACATTCTTATTTTAAAACAGATTGATTTTTTGGGCTATGGAGAAAATGAGCAGTTCATTTGGGTTCAGTGTTTTTTTCTTCCCCCTTAGGATATTTATCCTGGTGTGAATATTTATGGGCTAGATAGAATCTTCTTAAAATAGAAATGTCACATTTTTGTTTATATGTAACACTTACTACAAATGGCATGAAATACTAATTGAAAACTAACTTCTAAAAAATGCATTCAGAGAAGCTTAGTTTACAACTAATTTATGGCTTAAACACTTTGAGGAAATATGTGGGTCACTGTTATTCACTAGGATTGTTGAGAATTTATATGATGATTACTCTGGTTCTACCTCTGGGGATAAAGTTACTTTCAGTGGATAAAAAGCACATCTAAAGGTATTGAAATGCTATGCATAAAAGCATGTAGGTTGCAGCTTCAATTTGCATATGTATGTGGTGATGGTGGGTGTGCCTGCATACACGGGAACAGTCCTTAAAATTATCTGGACTATTAACAAATAATAATTTTCATATTCCATGTTACTATAGTAATGTTAGATAGACAGTTGCTCTCTGAGACTCTGCACACATTTTGCTGATGACTAGTTTTATCTTCTAATGCTAGCGTTTGAGGCCCACATCAGCATTCCTGCTTTCAGACAGTGAGTTAGTGACAGTCCCTGTAGAGAACAGAGCACTTCTCTGTACATAGAATTTTGAGCACCAGGATGAACACATATGCTCTGTACAGTTAGTGTTTTATATGGTTCAGTATAAATGTATACATTCATAGCCTCATGAATGCATGTCTGAGATATAGAGTTTCAATAGCTATGTGCATTTTCCTCACTAGCCAGTGAGTTCTTTGGCATGTTTAATAAATTCTCAACTATTCCTGGGTAGGAAACACTAAATTTCTGAGGATTTAACAAATATCATGTTTCTCTTAAACAGGGTAGAAATTATCCCAGTGTAATTATATGTGCTGCCAAAGCGAGCACTATTCCAGTGTAAGTATAGTAATATTTTTATGTTTTTGAATTTGACTCTTATCTTTAAATAACATGCATGATGCATAATCAAAATGAAAACATAAAATACGGGTAACTCAAAAGAAAAATATCATGTCTGATCTCATCATCTTGAGGTGATACTAAATTTGATCATAGTAAATTTAATGCATTCTGGTTTAGATTTTTTTCTTTGCACATGTATATCTCATAAAATTTTTCACAAATTAGATTGCCATTTATGTTTCTTAAAACTTCCAAACTGGAGCCGGGCGTGGTGGCGCACGCCTTTAATCCCAGCACTCGGGAGGCTGAGGTAGGAGGAGCGTTGTGAGTTCGAGGCCAGCTTGGGCTACAACGCGGCGCAAGGCCGGCCTGAGCTACATAGTGCGACCCTGCCTCAAAAAACTCGGGCTGGGAGTTTGGCTCAGTGACTTAAGTGCCTGTCTGACAGGTGTGAGGTTGTGAGCTCAATCCCCAGAAAAAACTTCCAAACTCTGCTTTTGGAAGTTAATATACCATGGTTATACTTCTATTTCTAGCATACTATTTAGTAGCTGCAAGCCCAGGGAATCTAGTTACAGGGGTAGAAATTCCTTACCCCAGTGACCTCCTGTTAAATTGAATCTTAATCAGTCCACCAGGGCTCCTGAGACTGTACCACTGTGGCATCAAAAAGTAGCCAAAGGGCAGCTATTAAAGGTGGTTAGGTGTCCATGTGAGTGTGTAAGTGTATATGTGTGTGTGCATGTGTGTGGTACTTCACAGTGCACAACTGAACTGAGAGTAGGTTTTAGATTCAGGACCCATGGGTCGGGGTTGCAGGTCAAATATCTCCATACTACTATTGAGAATTCTAAATTCAATCTAGTGGTCCAGATCAATTTGACCTACATTTTTCAAGGTGAAAAGATATAATATATTTTACTTAATACCTTATTTACTTTTATGAATTTAAAATATTTTAGCATGGCAGATATATGGTTCTCCATTTTTACTCTAAGTGGATCCCAAAAATGTTAGGAGTAGGCATGAGTATATAACTTATATGCCTTCTATGTTTCTAGAACGTATATTTTGTTTAGTATAATAATTTATCTTGCTGTGTGAAGAAGGAGTAATACATGAGTGCTCATATTTTGAGTAGTTAAGATTCATATGATGTGTACTAAAACTTTACCATATATCACATTCCATTGAATAACAGGATTAGAGAGAAAGATACCCAGGCCAGACCTGTATGGAACTCATAATCTTCTGAAGACCTCAGACATGTGAAAATAATCACAGTAATGAGTGCCTCAGACAAGTACTAATACAGCACAGAGGCCACAGAGACCAAAGAGTGAAAAATCCATGGGCCAGGATTCCAGGATCAGTTAATCTACCTCGTCAGCCATAACACAAAAAAATCTTCAAAAAACTACAAATCATCCTATTGAAGATGAGTGGTTACGAACTTTCTCTAAATAGTGTAAGATTTGGATGTTTTTAAAAAAAATTCAGTAAGCTGACATTTTGACAAAGTTATTATTCAGTTCACGTTTAGCAATGATTTTTTTTTTTTTTTTTTTTTTTTTTTTTTTTTTTTTTTTTTTTTTTTTTTTTTTTTTTTTTTTTTTTTTTTTTTTTTTTTTTTTTTTTTTTTTTTTTTTTTTTTTTTTTTTTTTTTTTTTTACCTAACTGACTTGTATCTTGAGGGATCAGTCTCATGGAAATTCATAGAAACTGTCTAATGTGGGATCTACAAATGTTTAGAAACCTGAATGGAGAGGCATGTGGTAAATTGATGAAGAAAGAGATATCAGTTTGGAGGCAGGAAATGGAATGTTCGGAGAACAGTGAGTAGCTAAGATCATTGAAGTGTTAGATAAAGAAGCAAGAGCAGATAAACCTGCAGAGAAAGCCAGGGCACAAACCAGAGGGCTTTGTTGTCCCGGGTCCAAGGTAGTTTTGTTCTGTAGGAAGTAGAATTTGTTGAAGGATTCAGAATCAGAAATTGAGAACTCCAGATATGCATTTAGACAGATCATTCTGGCAAAAGCAAGGAGGGTGAATGAAAGGAGAGTAGTCTGGAGGAAGGGATCCCACTACTGAGAATGCAGGGTACACTGGAGTCAGGATGAGGAGCAAGTTCTGGATGCAGAGTGCTGGAATTTAAAATAGCATCTGACAGTTAGCAATTATGTATGCACAGGCACATTCCTTAGCCTTTCTGCTGACCTGGTTTCCTCATCTGTAAAATGCAAATAATGATAGCTGTGAAGATGAAAAAAAATACATACAGAGCACTCAGGGAAGACCATATAGGAAGCTCTCAATGCATGCTAGCTATTATTATTAAAATATAATAATTAGTATATTTCAGAAACTCAAATAAAAGATAATGATGGTCTGAACTATAACACATTTGGTGGAAATTGTGAAGAAGGCATGCAAATAAGAAAGATACAAGGTGAATTCAACAGCATCTCAGGTGATTACCTTCAGGAGCAAAAGGAGATTTTTAGCTTGAATGATTGAACTGATGGTGCTGGCTCCAAAAATGTTTTGACTACACGAGCAAGAACAGTGTAACTTGTGCAAGATAATGGATTCTGTTTTGGACATGATGAGTTTTACATACTTGTGAGTCATAAAGGTGGAGATATTCAGCAGGCTTATCAATATGCAAGGCTGAAACTCAGGAAAGAGGGGTAAAGGCCACATGAGCCAAATGTCAGGGTTGAGACCGTCCAGAAATAGCTGCACTGATGTACAAAAGTTATCTTTTTGGCCTTTGATGAGTGACTTCATTTAGTACCCAGAGAGAAAGACACCTTCATGGGTATATCAGGTGCAATCTCCACCATAAAAGCTTTGCTGATCAACTCAGTTGAGTAGGATCTCTGTATTTTTAGATTCTTTGTTATGAACTCAGTATATGTGGCCCTCTACCATTCATACATTGACCATCTAATTCCAGATGGGGCCTTTGGCAGTTAAATTAGAGTTAGATGAGGTCTTGAAGGTAGGCTCTGGTCTGGTGGGATCAATGCCCTTGTAAGAGGTGACATTATTCTCTTTCTAAGGAAAGACCATGTAAGCACACAGTGACAAGTGCCCATTGACAAGCCAGCAAGAGAACCTTTACCAGAAGACGACCTTCTGAGATCTTGATCTAGTACTTGCAGTTTTCAGAGGTATGAGAAAATCAATTGCTATTTTTCAAATTACCTGGTCTGTGGTATTTTATTGTGGCAATCTGAATTGACTAATATACAAATGTATGAAGGATTCTTTGCATTTCTTCTGTAGGTTGGTCCTTATTTCACTTTCTTTATTAGTATGTATTGTTACTACTTCTTCAGATATAGACATACTGTAGGCTTATTTTAGTGTTTTCTATGATGCCCTAATAAGGTTTTACCCAGGTAGATGCTCAATAAATATCTGGTGCCCTGAGGCAAGGTAGGAAAGATTCAAGATCCTGCAGCAATTAGTGTAAGGAAAGTCACAGATAATGAGTTTAGAGCAGGAAAATGCACAAAATCCAGGGGGCAAATTTGTGGCTGGGGTTCAGGTAAAAACAAACAGAATATTTTCAATATGGATTGAGAGGAACAAAAAGGACACAGATTAGCAAAGATCAGTGGGAAGATGAAATGATAAGCATGTCTCCATGTGTATCATACCTTTTTCTTGAGCATTTTGTACTATGCAAGTCATTATGTAAATTTACGTTATGACTTGACTCTCTCAAATTGATTATGAAAAGAACCCTTATAGTTTTTCAGCTAGGATTTGTCTAGCAAATGAGTATGAAGGTTAAAATTCAACAATAGTTCCTTTCCTTAATAATTTGAGAAAATTCTGGTGAAAAACACAGACATAAGCCCAACCAACACTAACTGATAAATACAAAAGCTGAGATAAACACAACAAATCAGTAACAGCAGCAACACACACACACATGATCAACAGCAAAAAACTATACACAAATACAACTGATCAACCAAACAACAACAGCAGCAAGAAGTAGCAACAAAACACAGAGAAATTCAGCAATGGTAGTTACCTCACAAAGAAATGACATGGAACAAAACAAAACAAAAAGAGTTTTGTTTATTGCACTTCAGATGCTCATGAACTTCACCGGGAATCAAAGTTGACTGAATGCTCTGAAGTGGAGGCTCAGATGTGAGCTGTGATTGTGTGTATTTTCTGTGGGTTGCCAAGTATATTCTAGGGGTCATAGTAGGAAACACAGATGAAGCTTGCCTGAAACATCTCAAGACATCCCTCTGTGAAGATGGGACACATGGTGAAGACTTCTTTCTTTTTTCTTCTAGAGCAGTGATGGCAAATGTTTCAGAGCTTTCAATGATACAAACAGCCCACTGAGGCATCCATGCCATAGGTTTGCCACTACTGCTCTAGAGAATCTTCCATTACAGTCTTGAGAGCTACTAGGTGCAAGGACTTTGTATAGTTATCATCTTGGATGCCCAACACAATAGAGGATGAAAGTGAAATCAATTTGCTCTACCAAATCATCCACCTAAGAGCAAGCAGAACCACTGATGGATAACCCTTATAGCCCTTAGACTTCGTTTTCTAATATGGGAGCCGCTGGCCATAGGTGACTGATGTGCACTTGAAACTTGCCTAATTTTGTCATATGTGCTGCGAATATAAAATAGTCACTAGGCTTCAAAGACAATTTAAAAATATAAAAGTACAGCCAAACATGGTGGCACATGCTTGTAATCCCAGCACTTGGGAGGCTGAGGTAGGAGGATTTTTGTTTGAGGCCAACCTCAGTTACATAGTGAGTTCTAGGCCAGCCTGGTATGCATATAGGATCATGTTTCAAAAAACTAAAAAATAAAACACTGAAAAATAACCCACTAATACTTGCTTAATTATATGTTGCCATAATATTTTGAATATATTAAGCAAAATCAATGTTACTAAGATAAATTTACCTGCTGCATTTCACTTTAAAAATTTGGCAACTTGAAACTTTAAAATGACATAGGTGGGTTATGTTATATTTCTGTTGAATATAGTCTACAACTTTACTTTCAAAGGGTAGATGCATATTCTTCCTGGTCTTGGCAGGACATAGAGTTTACTGTAAATTTTCTCTACTCCTGTGAATCATGTACAAATACAGCTTTATTGTTTATATAATAGCCCTCTGCATATTCACAGAGTCTTTCATTAGAAAACTTCAAACATTAATTCTCAATGAATAGCTGAGGAAGACCAGTATTCTTAGTTCTAATTTTACAGATGAGAAAGCCAAGGTATAAGGAAATTTAAACTATTTGCCTAGGGCTATTGGGGTAAGATGGCAAAGCTCAGAATAGAAATTGAGTCATTGTAATTAATCACACATCTAGCCAGAAAACAATATATATATTTTTCTGATCAAGTGAACTCCATCAAGGTGGGGTGCATGAGAACCAAGATATACCATGTACAGGTACAAATTCCCCATGATGAATG
Source organism: Dasyprocta punctata (assembly GCA_004363535.1). Lineage (NCBI taxonomy): Eukaryota > Metazoa > Chordata > Mammalia > Rodentia > Dasyproctidae > Dasyprocta > Dasyprocta punctata. The sequence continues at coordinate 94,471 of RJWM01004271.1, read as the reverse complement.
TTATCATTGTGTACATCTAAAATGTACCAATAAAATAAAGGTAGGGACCATCCAAATCCTAACTAACAAAATACTGGCTGTGTAGAGACTATTACAAAGCAGTAATTGTCATTGCCATCAGATTCCTTGGCATTAACTCTTAGGTAAAGTGAAAGAATGATAAAGAGGTGACCTTTTTAATTGCACTGTATTTTTTTTCCAAATACCTTCTGTGAAAAGAATCATTACCTCTTAGTTTGGAAGCAGATAAATGAATCTTACCCCACTTCCCACACACATGCCCCACCTCCTGCCCCAGTCTTGGCACTAATTTTTGCAGCGAGTAAAAAAAAGAAAAGAGAAAATAAAATCTTATGATTGGGATGGATTTCCAGTGGTACTTTAACTACTGAGCCACTTATGTGCATGAATGTAAGAGTAGAAGTAAGGAGTTATAGAAACCATTCATTCATTTAACAGCATATATATCTTATGTATTTACAATGTTTTTTTGTGAATCCATGAGTGAAAAGTTTCTATATCCCCCTAATTCTGTTTATTTTAAAAATAATTTGAACAAACTGTAATATTTTCCAAGTTTATTTTTGCCAGGTTACACTTGTGAGTATGGGGTGTTCAAATGATGCCTTCTTGACTTTCATTACCAGTACATGGTAGGCTGATGAGTTCCTGGTGTGTCATCATGTCCTTGTGACAGGAAATATGACTAGAGGGCTGAAAGGTTCTTCATTACACTCAAATAATGATCTTCTACTTGTGGGCACATGTCTTAGGGAAGCATCATAGTCTGTGTTTTGTGCATCATATAAATTCATTTCCTTTACTTTTTGCTTAAACCAGAAAAGTGACTTAGAGAAATTCTTACATACTTCCCTGCCACACCCACCCAGCAATGTGAGGTGGAAGCATAATATAGAAGTCAGTATGAGGACAGTTTCGGGGCTTTTGGTATCTTTGATACTCTAGGCTCCAGTGGAAAAGAGATGGGTGTGGACCAGCAGGTATGAATGAATGACCCCATCAAGAGAATGTGGCAGATTACACCTTAGAAATCTGCTGCCCTTGGTGTTATTATTCCTCCAAATCTGATAAATTCCACATTTTGAGGGTAACTGGGGGAAGAGGAAGAGTGAAGTAGGGAAGAGGATTTGTGCATTTTCAGTCCTTTTAAAACTTTCTCCAAAATGCTCTCTGCAGATCTTATTTGTTGCTACTTCTTGCCACTTGATTTGTCTGATGTGTTTGTTTTATGATTGTTGCAAAGTTGTTTTGACATCCCAGTCCTGGAGCTGTGTGGTATGGATTTTAGCACATCTCCATTGGCAGAGAAATCAGAATCACTTTAAAAAAGTTATCAGTCAACTTTGAAGTATAATGGATGGTTTTGTAGGCCTTTATAGCAGTCTCTGAAGTTGAGAACTTTTACACAGTTAAATCTAGTGGTTCTGAATTTATGCCAGTGAGAAAGCATGGAGAACTGAATTTTCAATACATGGAGGAAAGAGGCAGTCATTTCATAGACTGATGCCTCAGAGCTCTCTAGTCTAGAAAAAGGTCTACAAAAACAGACCATCTTCATTCTTTCAGCAAATCTGCTAAACCTAAAGCAGCTCAACCTCCAGGGAATATTGTCAGAATGACAACTAAATAGTGAGGATGATCATTTCTAATTTAGATCTTTATTTAATAGTATATGTGAAGTAGAAATTTTTAAGTGATGATAAATTGAAGGAATGAGAATATAATCATACTTGAGCAAAATTAATGAAATGATGCCCTTGCACAGCAGGAGAGGTAGAGAAAATGGAGGAGGGATAATACACTAATGGAATTTTAGGACAATATGTGCGTAGAAAACAAGTATTTCCCCCTTCTTACAGGTCCTCTAGGGACAATTCTTGAATGTGGCCCACAGTTCTGTACAACTGCAGGCTTCTCCCTTTCTAGCAGCATCAAGGCATCACTGGGGCAAGAGTGTGGCACCTTCTACCCAGTCCCTGATTCATGCCTGCAGAATAGCAATCTGCTCTGAGTGCACCAAGCACAATGCAGGCCCTCTAAGCTGCCACTCATTCAGGGACTGCTAACACTCGCAGCCCTTGTTTCTGTTTCTTAGCATTGTTGGGGCAGGGAATGTGGGGAGAGTCACACACTTCCATGCTGGGAAGGGCAGGGCCCCTGGCGGCCCAGCAAGTCATCAGATGTCTTGGGCAATAGGAACGGTCAGACAAGCTATCAGGCAGCTCATACCTCATGGCTAACTTTCCAAACAGTCTGGCACTTGGAAACTGTGGTGCTAAAAATTTGGTTTCTACCTCCATTCCTAATCAAAAAACAGAAACAAAAAACTCACCTCTTTTTGGCATGGTAGATTGCTGTGAAACCTGTACTGCTGTGTCTTTCTAATACTCTTCAAGAGATGGGGGTAACAAATTCCCAGCCAGCACTAGGTATTACCCAACTTGACCTGTTTGGATAGAGAGTGATACTAGCAAAGGTGATTGATTGAGAATTATAAGAAGCAGACAGATGGCATAGTGAATATTGGAAATTGCAAGCTTATTGCTAATCTTTGCACTGTAGGGAAAAGAAGTAACATGTCAAAAACAGCATTTCCAGAATATATTCATTACAGGAAGGATCAAAGTTTTCTTAAGCTCACAGCATAGTTGCACATTATAAGTAAGCCACAGAGCTTGTTTTAAGAAAACAGCAGTATTGAAAGGAGCAATAATACCATTTCATAATAAAAATAATAGTGACTACCTTTTGAGTGATATGTTCCAGAGTTTTAAAAAAAATTCTTGTAACCTGTTCTTTTAAAAGTTAAAAAGAAAAATAATATTAAAATAAATGAATAATTTAAATTTATTTTAACATACATAAGAACATAAAATTCATGCATAGGGTACCATGATATATATATATATATATTTGTTCCAGAAACATGCTTGTAATCCAAAGCTCTAGTATATCAAAGTGAATTTCCCCAAATAATGGAAACTCAGATAATTTGTTTGACAATCCAAAAATAGTAATATAAAAATGATTACAATATTGTAATATAATACAAAATAATAAAGAAAATACAAAATATAAAGAAAAATAAATAAATCAAAGTTCACTTACCTTTGAAAACCTTTGTAACTGGTGTGAGGGAGACAAAAGAGAGGAAGGTTATGATGTAGGGTGACTTTCAGAGTCACTGCTATCTATTTGCTTGATGGAATCTTTTTCTATTTTGCATAGCTTTAAGAAGGAACTTATTCAATGACACTTGTTTTTGTCTCATTTTGAGAATTTTGCAGAAGTGTGATATTGCATTGTTGTTAAACAGATTCGTCATTTTCACTGCTACAACCTTATTCAAGTGGTGCTTTTCTACAAGATTTTGTACTCTTCCCCACATTTTACATATCACCCTATTCTCATTTGAAATGAGGGATTCTTCTGCCTTTTTCTTTTCCTCACAGGTGACATCTTCTCCATTAGTTCTTACTGTTGTAAGATGATCAACCACAATCTTGCAGAGAGAGAGAGAGGGAGGGAGGGAGGGAGGAAGGGAGGGGTGATGAGAGAGGCAGAGGGAGAGGGAGAGTGGAAGAGACAGAACCATTGGCTCAGTTGTGATCATGTGACATTTGGCGTCATGTACTACTTATATTGCAAGATGTTATTTTATCAATTTATGAAAATTTATTAAAAATGTTTGTTCATCTTGCAGAACATTCACAGAACAAGTTGTTCACAATCCAAGGTTTTACTGAGTATATATATCTCTATATATAAAATCCATATTTTTATATATTATATATATGTTTAAATCAAGTTAGATACATTACCTTAAATGGTTATCATTTCTTTTTTTTTTTTTTTTTTTTGGTGGCACCGGGGATTGAACTCACAGCCTCATGCCTGCCATGGTTATCATTTCTTTATGGTAACAAATATTCGGAATTCTTTTAGCTTTTTGAAATGTACAGTACATTATTTTTATCTATCGTCACTCTAACTGTGCATGTACACACCAGAACTTCTTACCTCTATAACTTAGAACACATTGTTTAGCCTCTTTTCATCACTTCCTCCCCCCAGAGATTTTACATACTTTTTGGGGAGGGGGCGGACAGGATCTTACTTTGTAGTTTAGGCTGGCCCTGAACTCTCTAGGTAGTCCGGAATGGTCTTGAACTTGTGGCGATCCTCTGCCTCTGCTTCCCAAGTGCTAGAATTACAGGCATGTGTCACTATACCCAGCTAGAGTTTTACATATATTTGTTAATTTCAGCCTAATGGCAACTTTATCAGGTAGGTTCCATTGTACCCGTTTATATGCAATTGTTGATGTTGAGGGTCAGGGTGGTTAGAAAGTTCTGTCTGACTCCCAGTCCAGCGCTCTTAGATTCACTTCATTAAACTGCCTCTCTGGGGCTAGAAATAAATATATTTTTTCCCCTAAAGAATAACTATAATTTCTTCATCTTGGACTGAGTTTTTCCTTAAAGAGGTACCGATAGCTGCTCTTTGCAGACAAGACTCGACATCTAATACTAAGAAAAACAGTATTCCCATGTCTGCTGAATGAATCAAAACTGGACCCATAAAATCTGGCCACTGTGGCAGTTCTTTATCTTTTTTCCTCAACCAAGAATGCCTGGACACAGAGATAGTTGTAGTGTTGGTGCTCTTTTGACTAGCATGCAACTTGACAAGAGTCATTAGGAGGATTTGAAAGTTAGGGCTCAGGAAGAACAACTGCTCTTCAGTTCATACAGCTAAAAATATTTGGGTGTTAACTCTCATACTCCGTTGCCTATTTATTTGTTTGTTCATTAAATACTAGTTTAATGTTCTCATTGAAATGCAAAGTACTGGGTAAAAAGTCCAGTTAGTAAAAAATGAACAGTGAAGAACAGGTTTCTCACTTCAGTTCCTCAGTTTTTCTGCTTACCGACAACCACTGTTAGTAGTTTTGGGGGAATTGTTCTAGAAATATTCTAGGTATGAACATGCTGTTTTCTTGGTTTTTGTAACTGTTTTTGGATTCCTGCAATAGCTTTGGCACTGATTTATATAAAGTGATGACCAAGAATTGAGTATTATCCCTGAGGAGACAATAAGCATTTCCTACAACATAATTGGTAACAACCCTCATGGAGTTACTTACAGGAGTAGTGGTGATTTGAATGGATCAGGGTTGAAATACCAAATTGTTTTAATAGTGAAGTTCTACTGTTTGTAAACTATTTGTAAAAATATATAAAGTTTATTCTTGTAACAATCACCACAACTTGCATCCTAATTCACTTTTGTGAGAGAGGAAGGTGTGGAGATCAAACTGGTCCACTGAGAATTATGTGTGACCCTGGCCATGCCTTGGGTAGATTCTCTTGTAATCATGACACAGTGAGCATCACGGAGTATTGAAAATTTTAGATAGCTGAACATGGTGGTACATGCCTATAATGCCAGCCACTGAAGAGACTGAGGTAAGAGGTTCACAAGTTCAAGGCCATCTTGGGCAACTTAGCAAGATTCCATCTCAAAAAAAGTAGGAGGTGGAGGGGGGTGGCAGAGCACTTGTCTAGCATGCATGACACCCTGGTTTCAGTCCCTAGTAGAAAGAGGGATAAGGAGAGGGACAGGAAGAAGGAGACAAAGAGGGAGAGAGAGAAAGAGAAGCAAAAATAGTAGATGCCTGGGATATTGGTCTTCTAGTTGCCTGGTTGAAAAATAGCCATACTTGTAATAGAAGGGAAACCAGGAGGTGGCAAAGTGGCATCTGGTTTGAATATGGTCTGTACAGTGTGTGTGCATGGTCACTGATTTACGAGACAACTGAAGCTGATGCATGTGGACTCATGCTACTGGTAGACAACTTGGAGCAAATCCCTTCAAAGCAGCTGGGTTTATGGGAGCTTCTTAGCAGCCTGCTGGCTTTGAAAAGGGGTATTCTGTAGTGCTCTGGTTCATAAAGAGTTCACGTTTACTTCGGTTCACCTGGATTCTCACCCCGTATTGAGTTCTAGTTCCAGTATCCTTGTAAACCAACTCCTTACTTGGAGATAATTGCTCTTCCATGTCTGACTTGGAGTTAAAGAGAGAAAACAAAAAATGGTGCAAATAAGTTTCATATGATTTTCAATACAAGCTGTGAGCTGACTCTGGCTCCTTCAATCAACTAGGGACAAAGAAAGTTTTGCAAACTTCAGTGACCCTTGCAGAAAGCCTGGTGTGCATCCTGCCTTCAGGAGAAAATCCACAATGGGTCAGGTGTGCCCTGATTCCATTTCTGTAACAGCTTGCCTTACAGCCATCCTGGAAGGGAATGTGGTTCAAATACATTCTCCGCCTGATCTTCAACATGGGCCTCTCCAGGGGGCAAGGTTTGCTGGTTATTATGACACACGAGGCAAAAATGCATATTGGAATGAAGCACAGCTGAGTTGCTGAGGGCAGGAGTGTAAAACATACCCTTTCCCAAGGAGTTCCTTCCTCAGGAGCTCAAATGACAGCCCAGTTTGACAGCAGGAGCTTTATGCTGACTTGTTTCCCTATCATGTCAGGAAAGTATAGATATAATTCTTCTCTCCCATTAAAGAAGTCCTGTAACCAAAATGTGTACAGTTAATCAAATCATAATTGAAAAAATTCTGAAATGTTAGTACCTTTTAAAAAATCAACTATAAATGCTGATACAGAGTATAAGGCTTGAGTTCCTCTCTCATCTTCCTTCCTTCTTTTCTTCTTTCCTTCCTTCCTGCTTTCTTAAAAATATCACAAATAATTAGATCTGACTGGAATCTTGCCTTTTTACTGAATTATTTTCCTCAGCCAAGTTAAAGCATGCAAAAAGTGCATTTTCTAAGTACCTTGTGGGATCCTGTTAATTTGTTTCTTCCTCTTGCTTTGAAAATGACCCCCAAAGAGATAAAATTACTTGCATCAATTTCTACAGAAAAGCAGCCAAAGTTTTATTAAAAACACTGTCTTCATAGTCTTAGATATTTTCTCTCTCTCCCTAATATGGGAGGATACCAAATGTAAGACAAATATGAAATACAACTCTGCCCCTTTCATCTTTGCTTGACTTTCAAATCTTCCAACCCACCACCTTATTTTTCTTTAGTATACATTAAAGCTGAGCAAGTGGGAGGTGCATTTGGATTTTGAGTGCAGTGAGGACTTCAGTTGGGGGTTAACTCTATCATATCACTCATTAGATTCTTATAAGCATCTTCTTACCTTGTGTTGGTATTGGCAGCACATTTTTATACGTGGTGAACATGTTCAAATTACTTGGCTTCCTATACTACTCAAAATTCTGCAAGTTCTTGAGATGACTAGATTATTTAATATTTGAGAAAAAAGTAAAAAACTGTCATTGGTGACTGGTTGAAAAAAATAAACTTCAGGCCAAATGCAGAATTTCTCTTTGAATACATTTAATATATTATATTATTGCTTGGAAGAGGGATACTCTGAAATACTTATGAAAAATAATTTGATGATCAAAAAGAATTTAATGAAAAATGTGTGATTACCTAGACTTCATTTTTTCTTTTTTGAATTCCCAGACTAATTTTGTCTACTAAAATCTGTTTCTGTCAAAATCACCTCTAAAAGCCATAAACTTAGTTTGTAGCAGAAAAAGGGGCAAGTTGTGATAGCAAGTTAAGTAAAAGAATTGAAAATTTTATGGTAAACAAAGGCCAAAAAGAAGCATACCAAAAAATAGCCTAGAATTATTTTTATATTTTTCTTTTTTTTGTTTTCATTTTTTCTGTTATTTGGGAACATTACTTTTCCATCAATAATAACAAAAAGATAAACCATCATCCTTGTATTTTTAGTGGGTTTGATTTATCCTGGGCCACCCTATGCTTGGGGATCTCAGACTTTTAAAAAGAATGTGCTTTAAACTCAGAATAGCTTATCACAAACTATAATTGTGTCTAATTAAAACTTTGCCCAGAAAGAAAAGATACTGGCGCCCTACAGTACATCCTGGGATAAACATTCTAAAACCCAGTAAATAATGAGGTTATTAATTCAATGATGAGTATACCTGAGTTCTGGTAAATATGACCCAATAACATATGGTGAAATCCTGGATCTATAGAGTGTCTCATCTTTACTAACCTCACTGGAATGAGCATTTAGTTCATATAAAGCAAGATGCAATAAATCAGAGGAAAGCTGTGGATCCCATCAGACCTGCTTGCATTCCTTTCCCCTCAGTGATTCCTTAGTTCAGGAGGGTTCATTCTTTGGGAATGTTTTAACACCCTTTGGAAACAGTGCCAAAGTCCAGGGCTTTGACAGGTTGATAAAACCTTATTTTGTCCCTAAATGGAGAAAAATCTTCTTCTGAAAGAGACTAAACTATCAAAGGCAATACCATGTAGCAGAGGTAAATTAACTGGCAGATCTCAGGGAGCTGAGAGTGCCTTTGAACTTGTGGGGAAGTTTAACAGCAAGAGTGTAGATTCCTGGGAGAAGATCTGTTACTAAAAGAAGATAAAGAACTGGTAAGTAACTTTCCAGCTGGACAAAAGGGCAGGAGACAGAACCCATCCAGCTGCACAGTCCATGCTTAATTCTTGCACTGAGGGAGGGAGTACTACAGAGAAATTTATGGGATAGTGTTGAAATAAATGCCTGAAACAAAAAGTTGAGAAAATTCTTTTTCCTTTAGTATTATGCAGTAGAATTTAAAGTATCAGTTTGAACAGGGAATTAATTGGAATTGGGTGATCAGTAGGGAGCTGATAGGGAATCTGGTGATTTACTGATGCCAAGGCCAATTCTCTCCCTGGGACTCTTTGAAGTCGAGAGATGTTGGGAACATGTGTGTGGGGGGAGATTGGGTGAAGGATAGAATGGGAATTATGGTGAGAACTGGCTTTGTAGTCGTATCATTTCCTCAAAACACTTACTGCTTTCTCCCTCCTCATTTTATTCAACAAATGTTTATACCCTTCTCTCTGGGCCTGACACTCTGCTTTGGCTTTGGCATTCAAAGATGAACACAGGACAATACCCACTGTTGGAGAGTTTGGAATTTGATCAGTTTCATCTTCCTATTCTTTTTAGGAGGAGAACCTTTAAAGAAGTAACATGCTGTCCCATATTTCTATAATCTTATGTCTCTACTTTCAAGATATTTCTAATTTCACATTGTAATGTTTTTTTTTTTTTTTGCGACACCGGGGATTGAACTCACAACCTCGTACCTGCCAGACAGATGCTTAAGCCACTGAGCCAAACTCCAGGCCATAATCTTTTACATAAAGCAATTAATTAACTGTATGAAATGTATTTAATTTTGATGCTGTGTTTAAGGTTTTTTTCTTAACCTAAATAAGTTCACACATCAGAAAAGAAAATCCCAAGTGGACACACCCTGCATCCTTGTTGTTTTTTAACAATATAGTTTCTAGATTGATTTCATGAACCTCCTTTTCCATGCATTGAAATCCACACAAAGCATTAGAAAGAGATTTGACCTGTTGGAGAAGATGGACGATTTTTTAAAAAATCAATAAGATATCTAACTACTATGAAAACAACCACAAAAGAATTTTGTATATTTGTTTTTGCTTATAAAAATATCAGCTGGCAACCATACAATCAAAGTATAAAGATTCATTAAAAAAAATAAAATCTTTAACTACCCAATCCTCCCTGAAGGAAGAAGAGAGAAACTGTAAGTTTCCAAGAAGTGAAAAATAATTAACATTGTCAAAAGTCATATTACAGTCACAATATGTAATATACAAATAAAATAGATTAAGTTTTCAGAAGAGCCATTTCTAATTACTCAGAATATAAAATAGAATTCAAATTCCTCTTTTCTCAAGAGGCTTGACCTACTCTAACAACTGCATATTTCTTGCTTTACAGAAAATGTTTCGTTTCTTTACAGAAAATGCTTAGTTTCTAAGGATCACATGGGGACTGGACATGATTTTCAGGCCTCTGAATATTTATCCCCTCCCACACTGTATCAGGACTGGTCTGTGTGACAAAAGAGTAGGGCAGAAGTGATGCTATGCCTTTTCTTTTCTCATAACAGACATTGTGGTTCTCTGTCTCTCCCTTCCTCTCCCTCTCTCCCATTCTCTCTCTCAACATACACACACACACACACACACACACACACCCCTTATTCTTTCTGAGGGAAGCCAGCTGCTGTGCTATGAGGACACTTAGGCAACCACATGGAGAGGCCCATGTGACGGTACTGAGATCTCCTGCCAACAGCATCTGAGTGAGCCGTCTTGGAAACAGATCCTCCAGTCCCAGGTTAGCCTTCAGATGACTGCAGCCCTGCCAACAGCTTGACAGTAGCCTCATTTTGTGAGAGACCCTGAATCTGAACTGCTCCACTAAAGCATTCCCAGATACCTAACCTGCAGAAACTGTGCAATAGTGAAAGCTTACTGTATTAAGCTGCTCGGTTTTGGAGTAATCTGTGATACAACAATAGATAAGTAATATAAAGACCCTTTCAAAACTGATATTCATTGATTCTCTGATTCTTATTCATCCTCATAATACCTGCCCTGTGCCAAATCCATTTTCTTTAATAGCGAAGCCCAGAAATGTGTTCTGCTCATGCTAGCAATTCAGCTCTGCTAAAAGTAACAGGTTTTCAGGGAAATCAGATACGATTGTGTCCTGAGTTTACTGAAGGCCTATGACAGTGTCTGTGGTCAGACCCAGGCCCTGGCAGGGAATGAGCAGTGCCTAGGGGTTCCAGATACATAGATGATGATCTGCCCCAACTAGCAGCTGCCCTCTGTGCATATTCATTTTATTTTTCAGTGCTTACATGTATGTCAATGGCTACCTTTGGCCCCTACAACTCATATTTATTATTCGCAAACTTCTCAAGGGAATTTATACTCCCTTATCTGCTGCTCCTCTTCAAATAAGGAAGAAATGTGGATTTACTGGGCCACAGAAGAAGCATAAGTGTCAGGGCCCTTTCCAAGGCCAGGGGCAGATCTAGTACTGTGTTCCCATGGTTACACATATTTACACATTTTATAGAAGAAACTTTAATCACTGGTTAAGACTGCCTTCTCTTTTCACTCTGGTGCACTCCCTCAATGCATGCTTTCCTTTTTATACATGGTGTCCTTGTGGGGGTTGTATAAGGGCATTTTGTTTTCATAATTTTTATTCTTTTTTTTTTTTTGGTTGGTTTTGGTGCCAGGAATTGAGCCTGGAGCCTTGGGCATCTGAGCACACTATCACTGACTATACTCTGATTCCTGTATTCTTTTTCTTTAACAGAGCCTTAAACACTGGATAAGTTTCAAGACCTAACAACCTGATAATAACTCTTGGTCTTCAAATTGTGAAAAAAAAAAAAGGTTTAAATAATGATTTCAATTACTTCGTATGGTGAACATTATTCATTATTTGCTAGTTTTGTTTGTGAAGTTAATAGAAATTTTCAGAGCCTGGAGAGTTATAGGATTAGAGGATTTATGATGAGCTCAATGTGTTCCAGTGCTTGCATGTAACTCCCAAGGTTGATTCATCAGAATCCGCAGATTCTCAGGAGGCCCTTTATGCTCCCAGAAACCCATTCACCGACTCTATAGGCACTTTCTGAACTAAACGGCTGCTTCTCCACTTGTCCACTGTGCATCTTCAAATGTGAATGAACCAAATAAATTTGATCCACTGAACTCTACTCCTTTGAACAAAAAAGGAATGCAAAAGGTATAGTATCAAGGTGGGCAATTGGCTTCATGAAAGACTGCTACTCTTTCATGTATATCCATCACATCTGACAACCAGAAGAATATATTCTTTCTGAAGAACTTTTTGAAATTTTGAAATTAAGTCAATGCTTGTGGTGGCAGCCGTGAACATGTGCTCTTTAGTTGTCCATTTAAGAGGTCCTGCTGCAGGGGGCATAGGGGAGTGACAACCCCATCTGCTGTATCTTTGGATCCTCCTGGCAGGCATTTGTGCCAAACCACATCCATCTGAGCTGCTCCCAGCCAGTGACTGAATGCTGCCGAGCACAGGAGCCAGTGCTGACCCAGCCGACTGACAAGATGCCCTGATAGGCAGCTTTGGTTTAGACACTCCCTATCAACCTGGCAAGTCTGCAGCTGCTCTGGGTCTGGGGGCTCTTCCTCGCCCCATTCTCCTTCCTTCTCTCTCTTCACAGCTGGCAGACCTCACAGCCTGGCCTCTCTGCCCATCTTACATTGTTCCTGCTTCCTTTATTGTTCCCTGGTTTCTCCCAAGACGGTCTCTTGCCTATCAGCTCCACCTTAGCAGGTCTGTGCATCGAAATTCATACACAGGCACACTGTTAAAAATGAACTTATCCAGAAAGGTCTATGGTAAAAAGACACAATTCCCTGGATTGTCCCCTCCCCTCTTTGTCTCAATGTGGAACAATTTTTAGCAATTTCTCTTTATATAGCTCTTGGTTATCTCGGTATCTCTAAAATGATACATTTGTGTCATATTGCTTATTTGCTTTTATTTGTTATTCTTTATATATTTTTGTTTGCTATATGTGCATACATATAGTATGTTTTCTATTTATTATTTACTACCATTAATAACTTAAGCATTGAATTTTTTATTTAAACTTATTTTCCTTTTGAACTTCGAAATCAATGTTTATTGACTTCTAACATGCAGTATTCCTAAACAGCAGTTAGATGCTAGCATGATTTTTTTAGAATGAGAATTTGCTTTTTTTCTTTGAGATTTTTTTAGATTTAAAAGAAATCTTTGACTTTCTAAAATTTCATTAGTTTTTTACTGGGTATGGATCAGTTTTCATTCACTGTGTTCTTGCATTACAGTATTTCTCCTGTTCAGTCTATAAATTATTTTTCATCCCAACAAATTCAACAGTAAAATCAGTGTCATTTCATTATATTTTCCTTTCATGTTATCTGTTCTCTCTGGACTTCTATTCATTAGAAATTACCCTCCTGGATTTATAATTTCGCCTTTCACATTTTCATTCCATCTATATCTTCTACTTTATTGGAGATTTACTTTGCGCTTATGTTTCAATCTTTTTTGAAATTTTTCTTAAACTACAGTATTCTTAATTTCTAAGAGCTCTTTCTTATTTGGGGATCATTCTCTTTTATATATCAAATTCTTGGATTATAGACTTAATATTTAAAAAATTGTCATTGAGGATACCTATGTGAAAATGTCATTTTCTAATTAGCATTCTTGAACTCACAACCTCGCACCTGACAGACAGGCACTTAAGCCACTGAGCCAAACTCCCAGCTCTAGTTTTTTGAGGCAGGGTTGCACTGTGTAGCTTAGGCCTATCTTGCGCTCGCATTGTAGCCCAAGCAGAGCCTTGAACTCACAATGCTCCTCCTACCTCAGCCTCCTGAGTGCTGGGATTAAAGGTGTGCGCCACCACACCCGGCTCTCTGGTTAGCATTCTTAAAATGTACAAGTTTGAGTTTATTTTGCATGGACAAGAAGTGTAGACACATCTACAAACATATTTTTCAAGTGTTGCCTACTGAGAGATACTAGTTTTCCTCTTTGTAGAGGGCATCTTTCTCCAGTACAAGCTGAGTTTTCTAAATATGAGGTTCACATGTTTAGTGTATGTACTTCCTTGCTGAATTAGGCCAAGTGCTATGCTGAATTAGCTTTAGTGAAAGTTGCTTTTCACTTTTCAAAAATTTGGGAAGTCTTCTCTCTCTTTTTTTTTTTTTTTTGATATATATATTCTGCCTGTCAGTTGATGTTCTGAGGCCAACTGACCAATATGAAAATAATGTATGGCTGGAGCCAAATGGGGATACTTAACAGCCAGTAAAGAAGCCCTTACAAATGTTTGGAAACTTATTGATGCCCTCTCAGAGTGCTCCAGGGATGTGCGTACCTTGGGAGGCAAGGGGGGAGCCATCATTAACCTGGCTCTCTCAGCATCTACCTTGCTCCATATAGACCAGCTATGTGGTCCAACTACATGGTTGTTGGAAGTTTTAAAAGTGTATGCAAATGGAGAAATTATGCACAAATATGCCAGCTGTGTTTATTCAGTGCTTTTGGATATAAAGTATTATCTTTCCTTTTTAAAAATGTATTGAGTCAGACAATGATCAACTGGCCTCAGAGACTTATTTTAAATTTCTAAGTATCACCTTTTTAAAAATGCATTTCTAAATTTTTTGCAATGAAAATGATTATATAATAAACCCTTATAATTAAAGTGCATATAAAGCTGTCTTCTGGATCTTCATTTACTATCTTGAATAGCAAAAAGTACGAGTAAAACAAAGTAAATAAAAATTGATTTAAATCCAGTTCTGATGATGCACTTAAAGGAAAAGACTATAATTTGCAACTGAGAGGATCAAATATTTACTAGAGAGGGAAGGGTGTGGGGAATGCTTGAGAATGTCAGGAGGGTTTAGTGAAGTGGGAGGGAGCAGAGAGAAGAGGCCTAACTGTGCTCTTCTGCCTTCCTTAAAGCTTACAAATGACGGAAACACCACTTTGCAAAGGGTCTGGATTTGCAGATGGATGTATTTGAAACTGGAAATCTGAACTTTCAGTATTACTATGATGCATACTCATGGCCTAGGTTTCTCTTTCTGGTACCATAATTCAAAAATAAGTTGCCCGTGTGGTTAGATGGTATGCACATTACTGACTGGCCATTTAAACTGGCAATACTCAGATCACCTAAGCCACCCAAGCAGCCTCTGCTTTGAAGAAGGCTTTTGAGAAGAGCTTGGCTTCTCCCCACTGAAGGTCTATTCATTTATAGAGTAAAAAAAAAAAAAAATGCAATGGGGACCTATACTGAAATTTTTGCTCCGAGGCCCGAATTTAAAATGCTGTCAGAACTGAAAGGAATGTATAAACCAGTTTAGTACAGACTCACATTCACACATGATCTGAGAGATGGATCAGAAGTAAAATTTTGATACACTCTCAAGAGAATGTGGGTGAAACATTAGTTAGAAGGAGAATAAATATCCAGTAGATATAGTACTCTGTTTTTGTGGGGATCCCTATAATACAGGGCTTTGCATCCACAGATATTATTGGAAAATACTTATGTTTATAAATCTTGAACCATTTAGTGGGCTATGTTTTACTGTTTGAGTCAGAAAATGATCAACCAGCTTCAGAGACTTATTTTGTATTTCTAAGTCTGTAGTATTCAAGAACAATTTACAGCCAATCCCTAACTTTAAGTTTTCAAATTGCAGAATTGCAAAATCCAACCTATGATCTTTTATTGTAGCAATTATTGCTAAAAATGAATTAACAATATCTAATAATAAATCAAAGGACAGAGGCAAACTCTGATGTGCCTTTTAATATGTGATATATCCTTCTGATTGAATTATTTTCAACCTTATGATGAATACAATGATTTGCTGTTGCTTGTTGTACCTTCTTTGATATTATCAGTGTTGAGAGCTGCCCTCTCTTTCATTTTGCTGTGTTCTGATAGCAAGGACTACAGTCTCCCTCTCACTTCAACTATTCCGCTTAAACAAACAGATATCCCCAAACTGGATAAGTTTTACTGACTTATTTAAGGATGGTATCTTAACATTCCGGCATAACAGGATTTTAAAAAGCATACTAATGCCACATATTTTTGCTTTAAGAGTACAACTGTTCAAATATTTCACATATGTTAATTCAATTCTCATAGTAACTTGGAATGTACTATGGGTTAAATTAATGTATAGTTGCTATGGATGGAATTGTGACCTCCGCAAATATGTTGGGGTTCTAGACCCCCAATATCTCAGGATGTGACCTTATTTGGAAGTAGAGTCTTTACAGCAGTAACCAAGTTAAAATAAAGTCATTGGATGATCCTATTCTTTATAAAAAGAATAAATTTGGACATATAGACAGACACATGTAGAGGGAAATAACATAAAGAAACACTGGAGAAGAAACCATCTATAAACTACAGAGAGAGGCCTGGAACAAATCCTTCCCTCTTAGTGCTCAGAAGGAATTAACACTGCCTATGTCTTGATTCAGATTTCTGGTCTCCAGGACTATTGAACAGTGTATTTCTGTTGCTCAACTGAACCAGTTTGTATAGTTTGTTATGGCAATGTAACAGTTGAAGAAATTGAGAGAAGAGATGTTAAGTAACTTGTCCAAAGTTGTATGGCTTGTAAGCGGGATAAGAACCTATGGAGTCTGGCTGCAAAGATGGCTCCCTTAAATGGCTAGGATATTTAATGTTTCTGAAATCAATTATTGCAGTAATGTATTTGACTCCAACTCTCCCTGCCAACATCTTTTTACCCAGTGCAGGACCCAACTATGATGAACCATTGAGTAAAGTGCACATGAAATGAAACAAAGCAACAACAAAGTAGCATAATGACAACAAAACATCTATACACGTGTAGACCCCTTGTACGGAACACTTATTGTGACAAGCATCATACCAGGAATCAACACTATAAGGATAAAAGTATTCTGGTCTCTGCCTAAGGATTTACGTCTTAGGGAACATGCTTCTTTGACAGATGTTATAGTTTAGATCTAAAATATTCCCCAAAGCTTCAGGTAGCCATAGGTGCACCTTTTGGAAGGAGATTGGATTATGGAGGCTAATAGGTGACTTGCTGTTAGGAAGTGGTGTTTTGTTGAACAAGGTGGATCACTAGGGACAAGGCATGGAAAGGCTTATCTCTTACCTGCGCTTCCCTCCACTGTCTCTCTACTCCCTGACTGCCATGACATGAGGAGCACTCCTCCTCCATACTCATCTGCCGTGCTGTCCTGCCTTGGAGCCAGCCAACTATGGACAGAAAGCTCTACAAACTGTGAGCCAAAATGAACCATGCCTCCTTTAAATTGCAGGTGTCAGAAAATAACTAAGACAACAGGGAGAGAGAGCCCCATGAGGGTGCAGAAAATAAAAATGAGCCAGTTTTGCCTGGAAAGGCAAAGACCTGTTTGGAAAAGACCCCATAGAAAAGATAACTTTGAATTATCTTTGGTAGGTGACTAGATGGAGAAAATGTTAGTAGTTTTTAGTAGTATAGTTTGCATATAGACATTAACGACTTTTATTTTAAGACTATATGGATGACCAAGAAACACAAAAACTCCAGGCAAATCCTTTGTAAGATTTCTAGCAAACGAGAGAACAGCTATAGATAATACATCTCCCCTGCTTTTCAGTTATACTCCTAAAACCAGTGGCTTACAGTTTAATAAGCCTACGTGACCTACTGGGGAAGAGTCTTGAAAACCTTAACTGAATTCAAGGGTAATTGAATCTGTATCAGTTGAATCTGGGACCAGTGAAAGAGGCTGATTAAAATCTCAAGATTAGAGTAATATTAAAGCAGAGGTAGTAAACTTGTCCTTGGTATATGTCTGGATCATAGTCATTCTTTGCTTGACTTTCAGTCTTAGCTAACGCTGACAGCCAGTAGCTTTCTTAGAATATTCAGAATTTCTGTCTTTTAAAAAACAAAACAAAACAAAACAAAATAAAACAAAACAACCAGAGGCAAATGATCTGGTGATACCTGGCCTATATTCATACAGGACTTTCTTTGTTATTGTAACAAAAGACTTAACCAGGTAATGAATCAACACAAGAAAACTTTGTTTCTTACTCATGTCAAAATCCACTGGTCCACGTAATTTAGGTGTCCCTTTTCTGAATGGTGACCCAGACCTCTAGCTTGTAGCTCTATCCTTTTCATTTAATGGCTCTTAAAATCTTCTGGGTATCTTTTCTATTTCAGTTGGGGGCAAAAAAGAGTGAATGATTGAGTGGGAAATTTTTCATGAACCAGATGTAGATGCAGCACTCATTCTTATAATACACATTCTACTAATGAGAAGTCTGGCATATTGCCCTAATGAATTATAAGGAAAGCTGGAAAATAGGTTAAATTAGTAGAATAGAGAAAAAATAGTTTGATAAGCACTTAATAACCACATCTGTGTCCTTCAGCTCACCACAGTTCCTACCTAGACTTCACCAATTTACTCCATCTAGCTTCTAGAGTTTGTAATCTCTAATCTTTAGTATTGGGAGTAACAGTGAAAATTACTCAAATTTAGAGTTAGATAGGCCAGTTTAAAAACTGGTTGGCCATAGTATGGCTTAAGATAGTCGAACTTTAAGTGATACTAAAACACAGAAGTTTAAATGAGATAAAAATTTGTTTCTTCCACCCATAAAAGTTGATAGGAAATCCTAAAGGTAAGACAGGAACTACCTTGGGACTACTCAGGAACCTATAGGATCCTGATAGCCAGTCTGCCATCCCCTGAGGTGCTACCTTGGTACAAGTCATTGATCATGGTTTACCATCAATCACCAATGGGAAGAAGGAAAGAGGACCTGATGGCATGACCTGAAAGTTAATCACATCCCTACCTTCTCATTTCATGAATAAAAATATAGTCACATGATCCAACAAAGTCCAAGGAAGCCTGCAAAATGTGACCTTCTGCTGGATAGCCATGTGCCCATCTATACCTTGGAAAGGCCAATTATTAAGAGGTGAATAGGAAGAGGGGCACTTATCAGTATGTCACAGCCACTAAATGTTTGTGTGGCTTTGGATAAAGCAATTTCTCTGTACCCCAGGTTCTTTATTTATAAATAGATAGTAACGCCTTCTATCCATGTTAGGAATGCATTCCACTATAAGTAAGAGAAAACCTATCTACAGAAGATTAAATAAGTAGTTTTTCAGTTTCTTTATAAAACAAATACTTGAAGGTATTTTTTTTTAAACCAGGTAGATGTGTCTGTGGAAGTATTCCAGTGAATATATTCCTTTTCTTTCATAGTCATAGGATAGTTGTTTTAATTTCAACCATCATATTCAAATTCAGGAAAAGATGTACCATGTGTATTTTTTACCTTTATTAGGAAAAGCAAACATCTTTCCAAAGCTCCCTGGATCTCAGTAGCTATGTAATCATTGTGAACTGCAGTTTCCCCATCCATTATATGGGGAATGCAAATATAGGATGCAAATATTTATTTCATGGAGTGTTGTAAGAACCAACAAACTACTATTGTTAAGATGTGTGGAGCACCATCGAACATGATAGTTGCTCAATGAGGGAAGGAATTATCATTTAAGGAAGTAGGAGTTGGTCAGATCTGTGTTTGAATCCTGGTTTCAGATCCACATGACTTTAAATTGCTTACCCTCTTTGAATTTGTTTCCTTGTCTTGAAAGATGAGGATGATAGCACATTCTTTACAGGGCTATTGTGAAGATTAAGTGGAGTTCCATGCATGAAATGCTTGGCTTATGAAGCAATTCTCTCAAAGTACAAGCAGGAGCCACCCTGAGAATACTTGGGGTGAGGAGAGAAGCGGAGATGTGGGGTGCATTCTGCTCAGTTGGCTTCTCCTAGCACAGTGGCAGAGGAAGAGGGTGTGTAATCATGATGAGTAAAGCAGAAACACCAGTATGAAGGTGTAACAGGAAAGCCAAGCACAGGTCAAATCAGGAAGGAAAGCAGTTAGCCCTTTTGCTCTGCTCTAGACAGGAGCAGCTCACCAGAGTTTGAACAGGGATGGAGGGAGGCTAGACTTTTCTGAACTGTACAGCTGTGGTGAGTGCTGATGATGCCGAAGTGATCAGCAAACTCTGGTGGGGCCCTGTCTGTGCTGTCCAACAAGCAGTTCTTATGTAGCAGGGGACTCAGGGTGGGGCTCTGAAGGACACATTCTTCACAGGTGGCCCAGCGGCTGTGTGGTGGGTTAGGAGGGCACGTCAAGCCGGTGTGTGTGGGGTTCACCTCATGGATTACAAGGAGGCTGGAGGTCATGACTGGCAGTAAGGTCTTTGTGTCCTGGGAGCAAATATGATGAACCAGAGGAAGTGGGCCTTCCCACGCCATAACTCCTGGGAGGTGTTTGCTGGGGAAAGACATATTGAAGAGGTATAAGATTAAATAGTTCGAAGTTTATTCCAACCAGTCATCTCCTTACTTTTTCTCCTTCCCTCCCTTCCTTTCTTTCTTCTCTCCTTCCATTCTCTCTTTCATTCTTTATTTGGTAAAAGCTTTATTGAGACATGATTTACATACTATAAAATTTGCACACTGAAGTATGTGATTCAATGAAGTTTAGAATACTAACAGAGTTGTGCAACCAACCCCCCCAACTCCAGAATATTTTCATCATCCTCCCCACCAAAAAAAAAAAAAAAGAACTATTATCAGTTATTCCTCATTCCTCCATCCTCAGTACCAGGCAACCACTAATCTACCTTCTGTCTCTATGGTTTTGCTTATTCTGGACATGTCATATAAATGGAATCATGCAATATGTGGTCATTAATGACTGTCTTCTTTCACTTAGGATGCTTTCGAGGTTCATCTATATTGTAATGTGCTTCAGTACTTCATTATTTTTTATGGTGGAATAATTTCCCATTGCATGGATATACCACATTGTATTGATCAGTTTTGTATAAAGTTTTATGTGGACATGTAGACTAGTTTGCATGTACACCCAGGTCTTGCATGTATACTAGGTTGTACAGTAACTGTATGTTCAGCAGTTTACAAACTGGCAGATTGTTTCCTCCAGTAACTGTATCATTTTACATTCCCACCATTAGATGCAAGAATTCCAATTTCTCCACAGCCTCATCAAAACTTCCATCTTCTGTATTATTGTTGTCCTGGTCAGCATGAAGTAAACCTCACTATGGTTTTGATTTGCATTTCACTGATGACTAATGATGCTAAGCATCTTCACCTTAAGAACAAGCTGAATTCCTCCTTCTATAGGAAACATTATGAAAACCCTTAGCTTTCAGGGAAAGAGAGAAGGGAATATCCTTATTATATCCTAGAATGGCTTTGGAAAAGACACAGTCCTGTGATCCGTTATCTGAAGAAACTAAGTTATCTAAGAATTGGGAAGGGGCATTCTGAGGCTACTGACAATTCTGGGCTCCCAACTGGACTTACAGAGAGTTTTATCATTTGTCTTGCTAACTTTTCTCATTTCTGAAACAAAATACCAGACATTCAAAGTTAAAGGAGTAAAGTTAACTCACAGTTTGTAAAGTTTTCAGTGCATAATTGTGTGGCTCCAAGGTAGGGTGGCATGGCAGACAAGCTTTGCAGAGGAGAAAAAACAGCTCACAGCAAGTGGACAGCAGCAAAAGCGGTGAACAGCAAGTGACCACAGCAATCCTCTTTCTGTCCCTTATATTCTATCAGGGAGAGTAGCACTCACACACCCAGGGTGGGCCTTCCAATTGTCCACATTCAGAACCATCCCAAACCAGTAAGTGGACTAATTTAGTAATTATACACACTTAATCCCCCAAAGCCCTACCTATGACCACCTGAGGCTTTGAGGAAACATCTAGATACTAGCTATAATGTCATCTTTCCCTGGGACTGAAGGATGGAGGCTCCAGTTCTAAGTGGACGTTTGATTAAAAGGGTATTTTATTAATAGAGTCAAACTTTCAGTAGTGTTAATCTGCTTCATTTGAGTGCTGAAAACAGGTTTATGAATAAGATAAAAAATTCATGGTGTACCTCACATGCCTGAGGCAGAAAGAGATTTAGCATTTAGAGTTGTGGTTCCCAGCCTCCTGTTGAGGTCTCTTTTCCTTGAGCAGGGGTAGGTAATCAAAAGCTCCAAATTGCTGAAAATAAGTGAGTAGAATTTCGTGGCCATCTCAATGAAACTAGATGGAACTGCTCACTTCTCTAATTGTACCTGGACAGCAAGGTCATAAAGAGGCCGCCCCTCCAGGGAGAAAAAGGAAATGAGTTGTTTTACCTTGTATGTTCTAGTTTTTTAAAGCACCAAATTCACCTCTGCTGACTCCCTAAAAGTTCCCATTTGTTCTCCTCTGCAACCATAAAACAAAGTGGTAGATCTGGGATCTTGTATAATCTTGCCTCAAGTGCTTTAGATAAGGAATTGTCTTTGAGCTAGTTTAGGGAACTATGAAGGAAAACTTCTTCCCTGTTTGCTTGGGTAGCAAAAATAGAAATGCCTCCTTAGATTTCTGATAGGGGAAGATTCCCTAGGAAGTAATAGCCCACCACTCTGCAGGCTGTTCTTTGAAGTGGGAGAACCTGGTATTCTCTGAAAAGCTACCATTTCAAATAGCCTTCTTATGATCCTCGCTGGTGATTAGAAAGAGTGAGTGGGAGGATAGAAGGTGGCTTGCAAAAGAAATGACAATTGTTGGAAAGATCTACCCCTTTGAAATACCTGGAATTTTCTTTTTCAAAGAACTAAGCAAAATGTGGTATTCAGATATTCTGAAAACTTCTCTTGATTTTCAGCAACTTTTCAAGGTTGTGTGAAAGTCAGTCATAAGCTCATAAATATAATGATCTGCGACAACTACGTCACCCTGTGTCTGTTCTGGGTAAATTCTCAGCCAGGAAAGGCATTAGCTATGCTCTGTTTGGAAAGGAGTGACTGTATCATCCTTCTTGGTCATGGAAGAGGAATACAAGTGTAAGGCGTTTTCTTAAAAGTCAGAGATGAAAGTGGACACAGGCATATGCTACAGATCAAAATCAAGAGATTTTCTGATGTGCTCTTATACAACTTGAGAATAAACATGCTTGTGGTGAAGGAGGATAGGAAAAAATATTTCTCCTGAAACATTCTTGGGTGGGTGGGAAGTGATGCAGAAAAAAAAAGACAAGTGGCATCATGAGAACAACGTATATTTTGTTCTAAGGACTGGTCTTCTGATGGAGAAAATGGATCCCAAAACTAAGACCAATGCCATAAATTCCCCCAGAATCAAGAATTATTTTTCAATATAAGAAAGTCAACTTTTTCCAAATGTGTTTTCAAACACCAGCAGTTGACTGTTTTCTTCTGTCCTAGGGAATAAAGAGACAGAAAAAGACATTGAAGAGTCTGCAATCAGTTGAGAATACTGTTGAGTCCAGAAATCCAGAAATCATATTTCCTTTGTTATCACTGTAGTACTATAATTAATCCTTTTGGATTTTCAGAAGGATCAAGATAGTTTACATAAAAGGTTTCTCTTCATCAAACTCACCTTGTTAATCTACTTGCTGGAGGGAGTCCATGGTCCATGGTTCCATTAAAAGTTAATGAGTTCTTAGAATGAAAATTGAAGTGTATGCAACATATTTGCAGAATTTAGAAGAACTATGTGGGAGGTTAGAATGGTTTAACTATACTAATAATTTAAAAATAAAACTATTTACATGCCAAAATGGAGATAGAACCATGCTTCTGCAAGAATAAGAAAATGAACACGTAATATTCTCACAGAGAATATTGGTAAAGAATTGTTTCCCTGAAAATAAAGACATTCACGATCACATTATATATTCCACTGAAACCAAGCCATTTTATTTTGCAAGTGAGATTTGGAAAGTTACATAAATCTACATAATTGCCAATATACCTACAAATAATAAAAATTTTGTGTAATTTCTTGTATATGCCCATCATAAATATAGTCTGTGATTATAGCTTTATAACTGAAAAGACGACACATAGTCTACCAGTGTGCGATACATTGGGCATGCGTTGCTTCAATGTCTGCTGTGTGCTATACACTGTGGGAGTTTCTCGGTATATGATAATGAGCTAGAGAATTATGCATGGAGATAATAAAGCAGAATATTTAAGATTAAAATGATCTCATTGTCTCATTGAAAGCCATGACCTGTTGGATTAATATCTGTTTTCTTTGATTGAATTTAACTGGGTACCTTTTTCGTGTGACAAAATGTCACTATTTGTGCCTAGTTTTCCTAGAGTATAAAACAGTATGAATACATTGTGGTTTATGGGCTTTCATTAATGTTAAGCCCCTGAAGCCTACAATTTAGAAATGGCTTACATTCCAGAAGTCTGTTTACAAGTTACTTGTTAAGTGGTTGGTTTCCAAAGCCAATCAGCAAAATCTATTTAACTTATAAAGTAGCTGAAACAAAGCACTGGTCTTATAATTAAAGCTAAACACTAGGATAAGCAATGTTTGTAAGGTTGAGGGCATTCAAAGTTCATTTTGAAGTTCCAGGAACACGTTTTTCCTAGATGCAGTATGGAAATGGGAGTAGGGACATTTCCCTAATCCCAAAACAATTAAGGAGCTAGCACCTAAGCCAGAGAGGGTCTTGGTTTTGTGGACTCTGAAGACTGTATTACTTGTGGAGTCTTCTTTACAAAGAAGAATTCACAATCATGAATACAAAATTAAGTGTGGGATCTTGGAAGGAAACTGTGCAAGAGAGGGCATCTGAAATTTAAGTTGTTATCCCAGTAAACCTGCCTCTACAACTGTGACAGACCAGGGTTAACAACTGATGAATGGGAGATTTGACAAAGGAAATGAAGACTAGTGGAGAGTAATTAAAGGACTATAAGGGATAAACACTAGGGCCCTAAGATAGCCAATGTAGGAAGACATGGGATGTTTAACAGCTGGGGTGTTTGTTCCTGTGCCAGTGATGGTGTCATCTGACCCTTAACAAGCAGAGTTAAGATCATGTTTTGGAGGAACAGGGCTTTGGGAGTGGCAGGTGGGGTTATATGGGGGAGATTGTTAGGGTTAGTGAAAGGATGGGTGAGACTGGCCCAAAGACCAAAGCTGAGGGATGGACACAGGGACAGATTCCACAACTGAAGTGCGATGGAGCGGGGTTCAGGTTAGCACCGTATTACTGTGATGAGGAGCTTTGAAGGATTAAGTCAACACAAGGAAAGGGCTTATTCTTCCCTACAGAGAGGCAGGCGGGAAGTCCCAGGTGCAGGAGTGGTGAGAAGGGGTGAGGTCCTGTGGAGTACAAAAGGGCAGTGAAGTCAGGGCCAGCATAGCTCAGAAGCTGCAAGTGAGACAGCCTATAATCATGAGGAATGATAACACTCAAACCAGGCCGGAGCATGATTTGGGTACATAAGAACTGAGAAAACCCAATAATTTCAGATGAATAAAACAATCTGTTAGCAAACCCACATGACCTATAATCTGCAATGGTTAGGCTTAGGGTAAACTTCACTGAGCACCCTGTGGAGGCAGGACGCAGGCTCATGATCCTTAAATACAGGCCACGAGCTTGGTTGAGAATAATTGTCTTTTCCTGAGGAACAAGTAAAATTGGAGTTTGGCTTTTCACACTAGAACAGCTCAAAGCAAAGGCAGTGGAGTCTTTATTTAAACACCACACATTGCCCCTAAGCTGTGGACATTTCCACATATAGTCTCTGAAAATGACCCTTCTCTAATATCTAATAGTTTATCTGTGCATCACTCCAGGCCAGGAGCCTGCAGAGTCTGACCAGAAGGATTTCCATACTTAATGCTCTAAGTGTTCTGGTTCTGAAACGATGCAAAAGCTGACACACTGAAGTCGTTTTTAAATAATAGCCTTTTAAAAGTCATATACAGCATTGTGTAATGACCAAAAATAGCAGTTATGAAATCCAGGGGTGGAATCCAAGAAATTAACCAAAAGCTAGTGTGTTAGGAATGCTGCAATCTGAATCTAAGTTTGAATATTATATGAAAGGGTCCTGAGGTTTTTTTTGCTTTTTTTTTCGGGTGCATAGTGAATGGTATTCAAATCAAGAAACAGCAAATGTGAAGTAGCATATCAGTCAGGCTCTCAGGCCAGAAACACAGAAGCCATTTGGGGTTTTTCTAACAGAGAAAATTTAATATGGACACTCATTACCTGTGAAATGGAAGAGGGCAAAATTCAAACATGGAATCCAGGGACGAATTCAGAGATGGGCAACAACAAGAAACTGTTCCCTACGTAGGTTGGAAGGACAGCAAGATTCTTTATTAGAATTCAGAATCAGGGTTTTGCAGAGGGAGTGAGAACCACAGTGGAAAGGTCCCAGTGTGGGAGCTGAGACCACAGTGGGGACACATGTGGTGCTAGGAATCGCACAGGGAATAGAGAGAAAGTACCCTGGCCTTTTTCTCCTTCTTCCACTTTTCATCAATGCCCATGCCTTCATTGGCTCCACCTAGCTGGGAACCAGAGGTCACAGCAACCAGGCAAATGCAATTCTCTGCAACCAAGCAAAGCACTGAATTCCTATAGGAGTATACTGCAAATGGGTTGCATATGACAAAAATTTAAATTTTGTATAAAGCAAATGTTAGCAAAACACCATAGAATTGGTAACTCCTTATATGGTCAACCTTACATAATTTCCATAAATATCATCACTGAAATTCTTGAACTTTAATTTTTTAAGGAAAAAAAATTTCATAACAAAATAAGAGAATAGCAATAGTTAATATACTATTCATCAGTCTTAAAAGAGGTTGCTCAGAGGACAAGATGTAGATTAAAAAGTTCCCTTAAAAAGAAGAAACAGATAGTAAGATGTATTATAGTAGCCATTGTTGATTTCCTGTTATCCTGTTTTGAAGTTCTGTACCATTTTCACTGCTTTGTTATGATTGACTTTATTCTGTTTTGTTCTGTTGGGTTCTATTCTCTCTAAAGTAAAAACAAAAACAAAGAGAAACAAACTTAATAGCACAAAGTGTTCTTTTTAATGAAGGAGTTGATAATTTGGGGACTTGAATCTCTCCATATCTCCTATTTAACTATCTTTTGTTTTGCTCTTTATTTGCATTTATATATTTTGAGTTTCTCATATAAGAGAAACCATGCAAGATTTAAACATGTGTGTCAGCTGTAATTTTTAATATAAAATTATTTGTAAACAGGTAACAGAGGCACATGAAACAAAATTCAAAAATTATAAAAGGATATATAGTAAAAAGACTCAGCCATTCTGCACCTCCACACATAAATATTCCATATCATATCTCTACCTGTATATATATTTCTATATTTTAATCATTATCTATCCCACTTTTCTTTATATGGAAGGTATGTATTTGCCTACAACAAACGGGAATATACTATACATCCATTCTCCTTTACTGATCCAAAGTTTAGAACCAGTTAAAACCTACCAACTTAATACCAAAAATATTTCTCCTCTGTGGAAACCAAGTGGGTGTGCCCATTGGGTCAGACATGGGCCTAGATGATGAAGGGCTATAAATCATAAGGCTTGCAGACATCCAGTGTTCAACCAGTCATGCAAAGAATTCTCCAAGGCAGTAATTCAGCCGGAACTTTGTCGGCTTCATCAGAATGATTCAAGGCTTTGGAATGACTCATTGGGGCTTGGGTTAAATAATCTTGGCTTAATCATGTAACTTGGAGCAAAGGTAAGTTGAAGATTTAAATCCTGGTGGCTTGGTATTTCATCTGGACACTGACAGAGTAATTCCCAACCCAGCCACATTGTCTAGGTCAGGAAAGTTGCCCCAGATGCACTATTGTGTATGCTAAGATAATGTCAACATGAGTTCTAGAGGAATTATATAGGTGTGTGCTTATGTGTATAAGTGCACACATACAAACATATACATATATTCACACACATTCATACGAACACACAGAGAAGAAATAAATTTGAAAATATCTCAAATCTGTGGAGCAGACATCTTTATAAACTGAGAAAGCAAAGAAATCACAAAAATAAAAACAAACTTGTTGGAAGAACATGAATATGTTCTGCACACAAAAATACAACACACTGGAAGAATACTTTCAGCAAATACTTTTAACATATGTTCTGTACATTAAAACACAAAAAGATAACACATTGGAAGAATACTTTTAACAAGAACACATGAACTAATACTTTTAACAAGGATGACAGATAAAGGGATGGTATCTTAATCACTTTGCACACTCACAGAAGGTTGGAGCTGGGAGTCGGCAAGAGCCACCGCTGTGATGTTAGACTTCTGATGGGCCGAGTATAGCTGGGCCTTAGTTTGTTTTATCTGTAAAGTGGCGATAGTAGTAATATTTACTGGAATTTTGTGAAGTTTAAATGTGATATGAATGTGAAGTACTTAGTACAGTGTCTGGCACTTGATAAACACTCAGTAGGAGTTACGTACTAATGTTACTATTTTTAAAAATTACTGAGACCAAATAAATTTAGTGAGATTAAAGGACCTAACAGTCAATTGTAGTTAATAAGTTAACATGAAGCACATGCCCACATTTATCATTTATATAAGAAATATATTGTTCTCTTTTTGCCAAAATAGTCAAAAAAGTTAGTACCCCCGTGCTAAGAAGGAGGGAGTAAAACCTATGCAATTTTTTTGGCAATAAGATCAGAACAATCTTTCAAAAAGCTGGTAATGTATATCGAGAACCATAAAATGTTTAAATCTTTGTTTATTTTGATAATTTTTATTTAAAAAATTTCCTGAAGACATAACATATAAATCTAATTTTCCTGCATTATCTATTGAGAACTGTCGAAAGTCCAATACAACCAATATATTTATATTTACAGTACCTATAAAATAGTTGATTATATTCTGGTATAATAATATATATGCATAAATAACAGATCACAGTTTTTTGCAACAAAATGGCAATTTGTATACTAATGGGTATATCATTTAAAATTACTTTTATTAAAAAACTAATGGTGCTTACTGTATTTTTAAAAAGAACTATTGCACAGGCAGAAAGAACAGAAAGTGAAAGTCCTTTTAGTGGTCCTCTCCCTCAATTTTCTACCCTCTGATCTATATTTCCACCTTTCAAGTCTATTCTCTTCCTCAGAAATCTTAGGAATATGTCTTCCTAGCTACCACTTTATGGATTTGCACATGCACACATTTTTGTCTTACATTAATGGGATTTCTACTACTCAGAAACTTGCTATTTGGGTTTTTAAAAAATCTAATTTCCTGCTAGTTTACATAGAATTATCTCACTATTTTTAATGAATACCTACATTGTATTCCATAATAGAGGCATAACAATACTTTTTAACAAGCCACTATTAATTATGTTTTGTGTTGTTTCCAATTTTTCTGTTATTGGAGACATTGTTGCACTCTTGTATTTTTCAGGAGCATTATGCCAATATTTTCCTTAGGATAGATTTCTAGAAAGAAATTGTTAGGCCAAACATTTGCACATTCAAATTTCTGATAGTTACTTACAAATCATGTTGTTAAAACACTTTATCAATTTATATCTCCATGAAAGTTCTCTTATAGAAAGCAATCAAAAACAGAAATCTCAGTTATGTGTGAGGTATACACCTGTGATTCCAGCGCTTAGGAAGCTGAGGCAGTAGGATGGCAAGTTCAAGACCAGTCTGGGTAGCTCAGAGAGACCCTATCTCAAAACCAAACCAAACCAAACCAAACCAAGCCAAAACACCAGAAGGCAAATGTTATAGGCAGATGAGTTAGATAGAAATATTAGTTAGACAGAAATATATAGGCAGTCAGACAGGCCCTCAAAGGAACCAGCACAGAAGACCAGATACCTTGCAACCTTGGAGAAGACAGACACCTCTGCTGTGGGCCAGATCTCAAGACAAAAGGCAAAACAAATGCAACCACACCCTAAGTATAAATATGAGGAACTGATACTCGAAATAGGTATCAATCACCTCGAGGAATCCAGAAGAGCCATTAACTCAACCCCCTTACCAGCAAAGTTCCTATTCTTTATTCATGTGCACTTGCTATGGGACTTGCTTCCCCATTTGATCCAGATTTAATCAATTTAACCTGACCAATTATACTTGTAATTTTATTGGTTGACCATAGTCCTGTCCCACCTGCCTTGCGAGTTCCCATTTTTCCCCACAGATCCACCTCACCTCGTGGTTTTGCTCTACAAAAATCCCTGAAAAAGGCAGGATCCTTAGCAACCCACTTGGGAACCCTTCTGTCTCTCTCCCTTGGACAGAAGCTTTCTGTCTTTCAGTAAACATGTTCTTAAACAAAATACAAAAAACAAAATCCCAGAAGGCTCATGAAACTAACAGAAACTATAAGGAGATGGATCAATATTCAATTTCCAGCACAAGGGTAGGTCATTTAATTCAGTTTTACTCTTTCAGTATCCTCAAACTTATTCTACTCTGTCATCTTCCCCTTTTTATGTTGAGACTTCTTATGATTATCATCCAGCCAGACTATTCATTTCTGGGTGTAGTGAGAGCATGCTAAATACCAGTAACTTTGTAAATTAAGTGATTTTACATCCTGTTTCTAGGGATACTAGGCATGGCTGTTCAGGTTATGCCTAGGAAGGTGCAAGTGGGCACTGATGTTGTGTTGCATTCACCAAGCCCTGTGTCCTGAAAGTAGGCAGGAAAAGGGCCAGTGTGCCTGGGGAAAACAGTTCCTTTTCACATTCATACAAATTCAAACATATGCATGCCTTATGGGTTCTTAACTGATGACGCATAATTAAGAATTGTGATCATTAGTAATTAAAAATTTATTAACTGATTCTGCAGCCCTCAATGGGACTTGTCATATTAAAATAATGATAAAAATTTTATATTCACAATTAACCCTAGGATTTAAAGTATAAGTACAATTCAAGCATAGTTGGGCATTTGCCTTAATGAGAAGTTTTAGTAAGTCAAAGAGACTGGTGAAAGTCATTAGCTAAGGAACTACGATTAAAAATACAGACATTCTGATAATTTGCTTACCATTTATAGATTTTGGAAAATCATAAAATTAACTCATATTCTGCAAAGTATAGAAATGAGGCAGATGTAGGATATATCTAGGTATAATTATATAACTATTGAATATAGTTTCACTCTTAATATTTTTGGGCAGGTCCTCAGTGAGATATTTTCAAGCAGATAAAAGTATCACTGCACAATAAACATTAAGCAAGATATTTCATCTCATTGGTAATGAGGCACAAGTAATAACAGTTTCAATGAGGAGTCGTCTAAATTATGGATTATCTTCTAATTTAAGACAACAACTCTGGCACTCTTCATACTGTTTAAGATGGAATATATGCAGTGTCTGTAGGGCAGTCAGAAGTTAACAATTACAATAGAAAATACTGAGCATAGAGTTGAGGTACAGCTATACAAGGACTGGGGAAGAATCTGACAAAACTTAGCAAGGTTTAATTTCAAAAATTCAAATAACATCAAGGGAGGTTTAAGTTAGGTGTAAAGGAAGGAGAAAAGGAAGGAAAACAAGAATAGATTCACGAGACAAAAGTGGTATTACTTGGAGTTTCTAGTGTAATAAGATCGTCATTTTGGGGCTATCATTATGAATAAGACACATGAATTTATGAATTTATGAGGCAAGGAAGTAAGTTTTGGAAGACAATGAGAGATTCATTCTTTATTAGGGACTCTAAAATCCCACTAAATAATCCCTGACCCTAAGAGTTGGCAAGTATCTTTTCATGGGCTCTAATACAGTGTTACTAGAAATACTAAGAAAATAGCTCAATATTTGGGGAGGTGCTATTGGGGATCAAACTCAGGGCCCCATGGATGATAAGTGCATGTTCTATTGACAGAGGAGATGGAGCATGGCAAAGCTGGCTGGGGAATTGAGTGGAACCTGTGAATTATAAGATCGAAGAGCAAGGCCAGGACTCTATATGTCGAACTTCTTGAGCTCCCTGGAGATGTGGATGGCATAAAAGAAGACTGGACAGTACAGAAAGCTTGCTATCCTGAATACCCATGGTAGCCCACACTGCATTTTTCAGACACAGCATGTACTTTTATTTTTTGTTCCTTTTTCTCTTGTTCTGCCCAGTTCCCTCTATAGAGCTAGTTTCCCCCATACTCATTCACCCCTCACTTTTCAAATAAACATTTTGGAACTGTTTTTGACCTGTCTTGTTGAATTCTTTATTCCAGGCAAGAAGGACCTGGAATACTTTTGATTGCTGAACCATTTATAAAGGAACTACCTTATGACATTACCACTGAGCTACCACCACAGCCCCAAGGTAGTAATCAGATACAGGCATAGATGTTTTTAACAAAGAGTTTCATTTTTGTTTTACACTCTGACTTTGGATCACTAAGAGGGAAAGTGAGGAGGACGAGAAAAGGTCACAGAGCTCAGGCTCCTGTGGTAGCTCTACTCCAGAGTCTATGAGAAATCTTGTCTCTGCTTATGAGAAGTTTGGTTATTTGGTTCTGCTATTATGAAGACATGAAGTTATAATAGCACGGAATCCAGTCTGGGCCCAGACATTAAATCCATGAAGGACTCACAACAGATACATGTGCCTGAAGGGGGAGGAGGAAGTACTGGTTAGTAAGGACTGGTTGCCAAAGACGATTCTCCAAGCTGGCACAGCTTTGGGGCAAGCCATTCTGAGTTACTGCGTAACATGGACGGGGCTGGTAAAGTAGGACCACAGGTAGTTCTTAAGTTTAAAGTCTCAGAATCACACATCTTTCTCGTCAAACTGCAAAACTGTTTCAGTTTAGAAATAACATTTGACTGATCTCAGTTATCTCCAATTCTTTTCTTTTTTTAAGCATAGAAGTCCCTCCTGTTTTCACCTCATTTCCTAAAAAAATGGAGAGGTAATAACAACAATGTATGCATGGAATGATTCCCTGTTTAGCTGAATATACTTTTTATCTATGAGATGTGGACTCTGGGGTCAAATCCCAGGTTGTAATAAGACACCCATAATTTACCATTATACAAGACGAGGAGCTCAGTCTTAATACAAATAGTTAGCATTCATGGAGTAATTATGGTGAACCCTGCACTGGCCTAAGTCCTCTCACACATTGTATGATGTAATCTGGACGACATCCCTTTTGAAACTGATAGAAACTCACATTTATTACTCTATCTTTGTTATATAGTTGAGGAACTTGAGTAATAAAGAAGTTAAGAAGTTTGCCCATAGTTAATAAGCAATATATTTTGACAACCATAAATGACTATACCATATTACCAAACCTAAGGAAATATACTTAAGAGTAGACTGAGTCTATTTGCTTAGTGTAGCTGTCTTTTAGTGTTTTTATCTATGAACATAAGCAATTTCTGAGCATCGCCCTGGAAGGACTTAGTTTTGAGTT
This sequence comes from Dasyprocta punctata, assembly GCA_004363535.1. Lineage (NCBI taxonomy): Eukaryota > Metazoa > Chordata > Mammalia > Rodentia > Dasyproctidae > Dasyprocta > Dasyprocta punctata. The sequence continues at coordinate 61,509 of RJWM01004271.1, read as the reverse complement.
ATTCTTCTGTGCATGTGGTATATATATTAAACTTTCTAGCTGATAACATCATCGCACAAACAACTGAACCAGCACCCTGCTTAACATCCTGCAGTTTCTGAGTCTCTGGGCAGGACCCCCAAAACTAAATTCATGTCCTTGGGGAAGGACTCTTCTCCCTCAATCTCAGAGATTAGTGGAACCTCTCTGAGTATGTAATCCATGACACATAATAAGGAAGTAAGCCCACACTGTATTTATCTATTGGGCTTAGCCCCCAGAGATAAGAGCCAGTGTGAGAAGAGGTTTTTCTTTCCTCAGGGTTGGCAGAGGTCCAGTCAAGCTGCCATCAGCTCCTCTCATTGACTGAGGCCTAAAGGAACTTCTGGGGCTTAAAAAAAAAATAAGAAAGCTAGGTCACCCAACAGGTAGAGCATGACAGATGAGAGACTACATACACATACACACCCTGCTGCTGGGTCCCATGTTCTCAGCCTGATTCTAGCAGGCTCTTGCACTGGATCTATGAATTTTCCTCTCTCAGTTCAACATTTCTTGATGGGATAGAAAAGTGTTAATGTGGTGAATGCCAATTCCTTATGGAGGAGCCAAATTCAGAATGGTGCCTCCCCCTCCTCTGGGCTCAGATGCCTGTGGGTCAGCATGCAGACGAGACAGTTAGTTAGACCTGACCCAGTTGAGCAAGGGAGTACCTTGCCACTAGCTGGAAATCTGGAAAATGTCCACGACACCTTGTTAAGTGAAAACAGCAGCTCATAAAACAGCAGCACACTTGAAATATGCAAAGAAAAAGACTAAAGAATAAAGACCACAAAATTAACAGTGGTTACTTCTAGATGATGGGAATGTGGGGCATTTCTCTTTCATTTCATGTTTCTTTCAAACTTCACTTATTAAGAGGCTACTGTGATTGAGGCACAAGTTCTCAGTAAGTATTTTTTTAATACTTTAAAACATGTGATATAGGAACATCTGTTTCTTTTGTAATGAGAAATAAGCTATTTTTCAGACTACTTTATAACTTTTTAAAACAAATTTTGCCTCTGTGTATGAAGATTCAATGCACAAAATCCTAAATTTAAATACAAATCAACTATGATGTGATCAAATGGTTTTGCCACATGGGTCTTTTAGCCCTCAATATCTAGTTCTGTTTTCAGTAAATTGTCTTGACAATGAGAGAAATACAAACTCAGCCTTTATTAGTTGGGATGAAATTATATACACACCTTTGGTACAGCTTTATAATTCAGGTTGGAACTGATAAATAAGAATGGTAAACAGTGCTGATGAAATGTCCTTATCCACAGAATTGAGATTTGCACGTAGCAAACGTCCCTTGTGTCTGCCAATTTCCAACAGCTTTGGGAAGCTCCCTTGACCTCAACATCACTTCTTATCCTACCCTTATATGCCCTGCCACCTCCTGTCATTCATCAGTGTATTGCGTTGCAGTGGATGCCAGGTATGAGGAGAAGGAATGATATCATGCACCCAGGTGTCATGCTTAATGTTAGTGGTCAAAGAAAAGAATGTAACAGATCTCATTATTTCCAGAGTTAACTAGAAATTGAGCATCTATCAGAGAGTGTTTTATACAGTCCATGAGGCAGAGGAGAGCTTTGCTAAAGCAGGGGGTGTACTGAATACTTACTCTGCTCCTATGGGGATAGAAATGGTAGAGGGCTGAGGGATAGAAATAAGGATTGTCCTACCCCTTGGACAGTACAGAAGATGATTTAGGCCAGGACTACTGTGCTCAGAGGAGTGATCTGTGCACCTACTTGAATCCACTCAGTTCATTCTCTATCATGTGCTTGGCTCTGGGCCAGCATGGGAATTACAAGTGGCTCTCAAATGGTTCAAGAGGCAAGACAGTGCAAGCTTTCCTAAGGGTAGACAGGCATCATTGGACAATGGGAAGACATTCCGTGAACTGTATCATTAGGCAATTGCATCATTCTGTGAATATCATAGCATGTCCTGTACAAACCTGCATGGTATAGGTCAATCAGCAGGATGCGGCCTCTTGATGCAATCAAGTGATATGGTACACACTAAATGTATGAAGCTGCTGCTGGTGTAATGTGGCATATTGTTCTATTGTAAACTTTTGTTTTATAAATTGAAGGAGTATATTATAGAAAACAATAAGAACTGTAGTAAATAGCTGGTGATAATTATTTATTATCATAATCAAGTATTACCTACTATACATAATTGCATGTATTATAATTTTATATGACTGACTATGCACTAGGTTTATTTACACCAAACACATGAGAAATGCATTGTACCTTGACTTTATGATGTCACAGGGGGGTAGGGTTTTTGAACTTCATTATTATCTTGTAGCCCCACCATCGTAGATGAAATTTTTCTGTGGCAGAAATGCCATTCTGCTATGCATGTTTGTATACGAGTCCCATAATGTTGGAGGGAATGAGGTGTGGCCATGAGAGAAAGTCTGCATACATAGATGAGACTTCTTATAGGAGAAAAATGGTTCCTAGGATGAGTAACATTCAGAGGGGCCTAGGGTTTTGAGAGATATAAAGGGGGACAAGGACATTGATGGACACATTATTGTCTGCAAAGGCATGGAGCTGGGGAGCATTATGAGCTCCTGTCAAGTAGGATTGTAGGGTAGAGATAAGAACATAGTGACGTTATCTGTGCTCATGCAGGGTCAAGGTCAGCTATAAAACTACTGAAGTTTATTTGTTTGTGTTAACTACAGAAAGTTATGTGTCCAGTGAGCATCTTTTTATAAAAGTTTGTTTTCTAAAAGTGTATAATTAGTGCAACTATAATTACCATCTAATTTAAAAACATTTTTATCATTTCCAAAACACTCTCCTTATTCATCAGAGTTTGTCATCTCTACCTAACCCCTGGGCAAATATTAGCTTACTTTCTGTCTCTATAGATTTGCCTATCCTGGACATTTTATGCAAGTGGAACTGCATGATCTTTTTGTATCTAGCGTCTTTCACTTAGTGTAATACTTTCAAGGTTCACCCATGGTGTAGCATATATCAGAACTTCATTCCTTTCTATAGTCACATAACATTCCACTCTATTAATGACCACATTTTGTTGATCCATTCATCAGCTTATTGATACTTGAATTGCTGTCATCTTATTGCTATTATGAATAATGCTGCTAGGAACATGTGCTTTTTTTTTTTTTTTTTTGTCAGTACCAGGGATTGAACTCACAACCTCATGCCAGCAAAGCAGGCGCTTGAGCTACTAAGCCAAACTCCTGGCCCTATTTTTTCCAAAGCAGGGTCATACTATGTAGTTCAGGCCAGCCTTGCTCACATTGTGGCCCAAGTTGACCTCGAACTCACAATGCTCCACCTACCACATGTGCTTTTTGTAGGTATTTTAAATTAATACATGGGAGCATCCACTTAAGTGACTGAAGTTCCCAGTATTTTTTCACCTGGAATCTAAAGTTCTTCCTGCTGCTTTTCTTTGGCTCAGTCCTCAAGAACCTATATAAATTCTTTGAAGGTCAACTTGTTCTTTCTTCAGGTTCTGGAGTAGATCTATTTCTGGGTTCTCCCTTGATAGTTTTTAACCTAGGAACTAGCATTGCCTCCTCATTCCATGTAGAAACAACACTCGGGTTGACATTCGTGTTTACCAAGCTAGGTTATTTCACAGGAGGATCCCAGTTCTTACAGATGTACAACTCTACTTTTCTGGGCAGTCTTGAAGGGGCAAGATTTCCACCTGCCACAATCAGAAGAGAAAAACAACCTTCAAAACTCTGAGTATTCTTAAACCATCATTAGGACATCAGAAAGTTATGCAAACACTTACTTTAAAGAATGAAATTGTTGCTGTAAATTATTTACTGCATAATATCCAAAACTAATCCCTGACTTGGAGTCTAGAAAAAGTAAATCTTGGCCAAATCCACAACCTCTTTTTTTCTAATTCTCATATTCTAAACCTTAGTTTTCTTCTCCCTATTCCCCTCTCAATAACTATAAACTGTCCTCTCAAAAACCCTTAAATTACAACATCTCTGCTTAAATCTCTCTCCCCAAACCATGACTGTATCAGCTAGTTTTCCCTCATTACTGGGACAAAATATTCAAAACCCCAAGTTAAAGGGGGAAAGATTTGTTTAGCTCACAGTGTGTAGAAGTTTCAGTCCATAACTGGTTGGGCCCAAGGCAGGGTGACTTGGCAGAGGGTCATCACAGAGGAGAAGCTGATCATGGCACGCAGAAGACAGCAAATGCAAGCAAGAGAAGGCAAGAGGTAAGCCTCTTTCTGCCCCTTTTATCTTATCCAGACTGCTGAGATTAGGGAAATACAAGTCAAGTCAATATACTGATTCAGCAATCACCCAGCCTTAATCCCAGCGTCCACCTGAGCACTGCACCATGAATCAATCACAAATTCAGGATTCAACTATCTTTCAAAAAGCCTGTCCCTCATGACTGCATGAGGCTTTGGGGACACATCTAGACACAAACCATAATATTTCATCTCTGGCCCCCAAAGACTCACACACATCCCTTTACGAGAAAGACATTTAGTCCATCTCCAAGAGTTGCCATGGTCTTAACAGATTTAGCATTGCTGAAAAGTCCAAGTTCTAAGTCTCCTCTGAGATTTAAGTCAAACTCTTACTTCTGAGTCCCTGTACAAATGAAGATAAAGTTAAATACCCTCAGCATTCAATGGCACAAGGTAGACATTTCCATTCCAAAAGTTATAAACAGTGACCAAAGCAAGCCCTAAATGCAGCAGAGAAAACATTAAGTCCTGTAGTTTCATGTGCAGCATCTAAGGCAATCTGTGGCAAGATGTGAACTCTAAAAGGATTTGGTGTCTCCACCCCCTGCCCAGCACTTCTGGTGGTTGTAGCTCCCACGGTTTCTTTCTTGAACTGGCTCAACTCCTTCCTTGCAGTTTTTCTTAGACAATCCATGTTCCTGGCTTCTCTAAACTTCTTGGGTTTCCACTGCTCCTTTGGCTTCACACTCACAACTTCACCCACTTCCCTCTTAGGGGCACACTGCTAGCTTCCCAGGCCTCCTTCTGGAATCTGAGTGGAAGCCTTCCTGAACCCACAACTCTTCCATTCTGTGTGCACCCAAAATCAGTGACACATGGATGATGCCAAGGTCTGTTGCCAGCAGAAGCAGTAGCCAGTCTTCCCTCTTTCTTGACTGTAGAGGGTGAGTGCCTGGATTGCTGAATAGTCTGGATCTGATTCTCAGGAACCAATTCTCTATGCTGCTGCCATCCTGGAACATGGCACTCTGAGAATTTCTTCTCAAAGCAAAGTCTTTCACTTTTGTAGTTTTGAGGCTGCAAAGGGTAGAGTCCTGCTGCTTCTTGTGATGCCCACAAGCCATCTTTTCTATTCTCCTGTTTCTTCCCAGTTATCAAGATTTTCTCTGCTCTATCTTTATGGTCCACAGCTTTATTGGAGTTTCCTTTCTGACCAAACTCACAATGTTTTAAATCATTCTGCTGGTCTATTTTCTCTTGATTCTCAACATAAATCTGGCTAAAAGCCCCAAACAGTAGCCATGCTACCACCTGAACATTAGACTGCCTTGAAATTTATTCTGCCAGATTAGTCTGCTGCCCTTATTCTTAGTCTCAGAAAAGTCTCTGGACATGAGCAAAATGCAGACAAACTTTCTGCCAAGCCATAACACACATTGTCTGGAGTCCAGCACCCAATACAGTCCTTCTTGCCAGCAGAAACCTTCCAATCCTGGTCTTTACTGGCAGGATTTCTATCAGCCTTCTGGTCTTCTGATCAGACTCTCCCATACAGAATAACCTGAGCGGTTTCAGTTTCACTTTTTCAGCCAGCATCTCCAAACTTTTCTGAACTCTTCCCGAAAGTCATTCCCAAAGGCTCCTGAACCACCCAGCCATGTATAGTCACAGAAATGATCCAACTTTTCTTGTACCAAATTCTGTATCAGTCTCATTTTCTCTCACTGCTGGGACAAAATACTAAAACCCAAAGTTAAAGATGGAAAAGTTCAGTTAGTTAACAGTTTGTAGATGTTTCAGTCCATAATTGACCGGATCCAAGATAGGGTAGTTTGGCAGAGGGGCATCCCAGAGGAGAAACAGTTCATAGCATTATAAGACAGCAAAAGCAATCAAGGGAAGGTAAGAGGCGAGCCTCTTTCTGCCCCTTTTGTCTTACTCTGACTGCTGGGATTAGGGTGATGCCAATCTAATGAATGGACGGATCCAGCAATCACCCAGCCTTAATCCCAGCATCCTTAATCCCAGCACTGCACCATGAATCAATTACAAACTCTAGAATCCACTGCCTCTGAAAAATGCCTGCCCCTCATGACTGCATGAGGCTTTGAGAGGACATCTAGACATAAACCATAGCAATGACTCATGGGCTTTTCTTTCTTGTGACCTCATTCTTTAAACCCCCTTTTAAAAACTTCTCTTTAAATTCATTTCCCAATCCGGTTTCTTTTTCCAAGTCCACTTTCTTGAGGTATGGTGTAATTCTTCAAACCAAATGAAAGACAGGTCCTGACATTCTCTAATGGGGCTAGAATGGCTTCAGGGTCAGAGAGAGAGAGGAGGGTGCTATGATCTGCAGAGGGTGTGGAGAAACTTGAAGAGAATAGAAATCTGAGAACCATGATTTCAGTGCCCCCTGGATAAACTTCCGGCTATGGGCAGCTGCCTTCACTTGGCTGGATACTGATTTTCTCATCTGGCATGTACTAAGCCTCTGGCTCACAGGAGGTTCTTAGTAATAATACTTGTTGACTTGATTAAATGGTCAGATGTAGGACTGAGTCAGAAAGTGACCTCTAAGTTCTTTTTAGTGCTATATAAAACTCTAACATTTATGAAATTAGAATGAAGAGGATCAGTAGAACTTTGTAGGTTTAAATTATCTGACGAAGTATTTGCATTTTGTTCCTCACTTTGTTTATGCAAATAAAAATTTTTTTTTCCTTGTTAAGGAGGGAACAAATGGAATTTTATTGATAAGAGATACAAGACAATTATTTCTTGCTTTAGATTCCAAACTCCTTGATTGTCTATCTGTCAGTAGGCTGCAAATGGAAACAATTTTAGTTCCATTGGAATAACTATGATGACAATGAAATCCAGGGATGTGGACTGGGGTTACATGGTGTCCAACCAGGACTGTTCTAGATTGCTCAGAAGGCTATAATGGAAGTGAAATGCCATGTTAATAAAAATTTGTTGATTGATTAAGGAACATGAACTGCTGGATATACCTTTGATAAAAATACCTCTAAGCTTATATAACAGGAACCAAATGTAAAGAGGCATGATGGTTTCAATGAATAAGTAATTCCTTTCAAAAAGTTCTCAAAAAAGTTTTAACACAAAATAGGCCACAGACCAATATGTAAAAAAAAAATTGTACAGCAATTAGAAGAAAACATAAGACAAATCTACATGACCTTGGGTTAGGCAATGATTTTTAGATAAAAGCATGATCTACATAAAAAAGTGACATTAATTTCTTAAGAACTTTTAAAACTTTGTCAAAGACACTCTAAAGAGAATGAAAAGACTAGCTATACACTGGGAAAATTTTTCAAAAATCACATATCCATGGAAAACATGCACTCAGAATATATAAATTACTACCTAAGTGTAACAAAAAGAAAACAACCAACCAAGTAAAGCTGAGCAAAATATTTAAACTAAAAAAGATGCCTGTAGAGAGGAGGGAAAGGAATGAAAATAAGAATTAAGATGTGTTATGTACATATACCAACTTCCCAGAAGAAATGAAAACATTATGCTGTACACACATGGACTAATAAACTAAAAAAATAAAATAATTGCATCCCCTCCAAAAGATACATAGATAACAAACTAGTATATGAAAAAATGTTCACTACTACATTAGTCACTGGGTAATGCAAATTCAAACCACAATGAAATATTACTATATACTTATTAGATGGCATAATGTTAAATTGATATTTCCAAGTGCTGACAAGGATATAGAGCACTGGACTTTCATACACTGCTGATAAAAAGGCAAAACGGTATTGACACTTTTGAAAATAGCTTAGCAATTTCTTGAGAAACTACACAAACACAAACCATATGACTCACCATTTCCACTAGGTATTTAAACTAGAGAAATGAAAATTCAAGTTCACACAAAAACCTGAATCCAAATGTACCTAAATATTGATAGTAGTATATTGGTAATTGCCAACAGGGAATCTACTAAAATCTCCTTCACTGGATGGATGGGTAAACAAACCATGGTCTACCCATACAATGGAATACTACGTATAAATAAAAAGAAAAGACTATCAATGCATACAACAATATTAATGGTCAAAAGTGTGCTAATGATTGTTGATCAAGTGATTCGTGCTAAGTGAATAACAGTCATAAAAAGTTACACAGTATAGAATTCAATTTAAATGTCATTATGGAAAAGACAAAACTATAGGATGGAGTTGTGAGAATTTGGGCAGGAGTGAATGGTTTGAATTATGATGAGGAAGCATCAGGGACATAGAATGAGAGAATTATTTTGTATTCTCACTGCAACTCTGGTTGTATGACTTCCCACATTTGTTAAAACTGACAGAGTTGTATCCCCACACAAAAGAGTTAATTTATCACAGGCAAAATGAAACTGGAAAAAAAAAGTTCTGCAAATAATGGAAGCGAAAAAATATTAAGTCATCAGAGAACTACCTGAGGTTAATCATGAAGCCTTAATTTTTTCCAAGAATAATTCTGCTTTACATGCTTAATTAAAAGCACAATGAATACAAACGAACATTTTCCTGATACTGTATTTACATAGCAGGTAGTGTGACCCTCAAAGACATTCCCAAACACAGGACAGCTGTACTCCCTTGTCTTTCCAGCCAACTTACCTGACACAAGATCCTGTGACTTCAGGAGAATTCTGACTGCCCAGCAAAACAAAGCACTGATAACACCACACCCTACAAGTTTTCACCTGAGCAAATGTCACCAAGATTTCAGGCGCCTCATCTGCTTTGGTAAGCATGTGGTCTGTGTACAGAGTCTGGAGAAAAGTTCCTTGACCTTCTCACCAAATCCTCCCTGACCTTGCCCCACTGATTACAGCGTCCTTTGAGGACAGATGAGACCCAATATAGACACTGTTCCCTGGGCTGGGCTCACCTTTGACAAGAAGAATTCAGCGTTCTACTTCTTTCCCATGCAAATCCTGTCTTTAATCTCATGACTGTTCACTGTTTAGAAATCACAGGTTTTCTTGAAGACTTTTGTGTCCTTGCCAACCCTTTGCCAGGCTCTCGCCACTGCTGTTCCTCTGATGTCCTTAGGCCTCTGCCTAAAGCTCCACGAGAGTGGGGCAGAATTCAGTGCTCACATTCCACGCTTCACCTCTTTATGTTCTTAAATTACTGTGCATTTGAAGCTCCTCAAAGTCCTTGGGAATGTCACGGAGCTCTTCCTGCCCAGGAGATGTTTTTGTGTTTTCGTAGTCTTCCAGAGTTGATTGTATGGAGTACCTTATCAGTGCTGCATTGGAGTTTGTTATAGATCTGCATGATGAATAAGTTTCAAAAGCACAACTGATGGAAGTTTTAGCTAAATTTCTAAGGCTGACAGAATTGTCTCCTTTTTCCTCTCCCTCTCTCTCTCTCTCTCTCCCTGGCTCCCTCCCCACCTCTGCCAACTACTAGGGCATATATTAAAGGAGGACTTGCCAAACTTGCTTTCCTGAAGAAATTACCTCAGAAGTGGAACTGAGATTTCAGGGTTCCTGGCCTTGAAGAGAATCTAATCCAAGAAGACAAGCAGAACTAAGAGGCCTAGGAAGACTTGAAGTTGGAAGAAAAAATTCACAACTAGTTTGGAAGATGAACAAAAAAGTAGTTCTTCAAAATGTGAACACATTTTTCCAAGTTCTCCAGCAGAAGAAGGGGTTTGGGGATATTTCAGGAGAACTGCCTTTTCCATATTGGCCTTTTCCTCTCCAGTGTAACCTTCAATCTGAGCAGCCGCAGAGGGCTGTTCCCACCCCTTGGGTTTACACAGCTTTACCCTTTTCATACCAGAGGTCCAACAACATCATAGATTCTACCAAATTTTTGCAATTTCATTTTGATCACTTATTATTATTATTTTACTTTTGTCAGCCTTGGGTTCTGAAATTTCACTTGTTTGGAAGGCTTTCCCTCTGCTCCAGCTAAAAGAGAAATACAATGAACTTAGTCTAAGGAATGGAACTGGGGTAGTATGTATTCCTTCCTGAGCTAATCATTTTCTTGATTTTCAAACTCCTCCTTTTTAAAAGAAACGTGATCCTTATGATTTTGCCTCATTCATACTCCATTTACACCCGCTTTGTAAGACCTGTGTGATGTCCAAACAGCCTTTTGACACATGTATGCCTTTCCATAAGCCTCTATATTTCTTCCAAAGTTGGAAGCAATGTCTTCTAATTACACACTGAGAATATGATTAAATGTGTAATTTAAGTAGATACCATAGTGTAGCCCTGAGAATCTACAAAAAATTCTGTGGTGTTCTATTCATTTATTTTTTTTAGTATCAATATGCTCTGACCCAGGAAACCACATATTCAAATTCTGTAGGTCACGTCTGCGCGTTGTAGCAATGCTAGAGATGTGCTCTGGAACCAGGTGCTGTGTGTTTGACTTTTACCTTTAATCTTTATCTCCTTAGTTAATTTTGAATATTAAATGGATTTCAACAGTCAAAGCACTTAGCACAGCACCTGACACAGTCAGTACTCAGTCCCATTAACTGTGACCACTAGGTTTTTGCACACTGCTCTAGGCAATTAATGAGAAGAAAAGGAGAAATTACTTTAATTACAGGAAGATGTTTTTGCAATTATTGTAAAACAACTTTTAAAAATACTGCTCCTTTTACCTTTCAGTATCCCTCATGGAAATAATCTTTTGTTGAGTTTGAATGGGATACTTTAAATGAACAAAATGCAGTCATGTCTTTCCTGACTGATGATAATCTTCCTGAAATATGGTAAAGGCAGTGAATGACTGGACTATGGAAAAATTCTGTTTTTATTCTTTGTTTTGTTACCAGCAATTTAGGTTTTATGTTTAGTTGCAGAAACAATCCTGAGTTTAATAGTAATACCTAAATAATAACTCTCACTTGACTGATATTTAAGAGCATTTTTAAGTGTTTTTGTATAATGTTTGTATTACCTCCAAAACAGAGACAAAAAGAGAGCCATTGCTGTTAGTGAATATACCTGAAATTAACAGGGTGCTTTTAAGTCACTTATCCTGACTCTGAGCTGAGGTATTTCTTCTTGATATCAACTGGATGAAAGTATAGTCTAATGTTACAGATTTTAGCAGCTGTTAAAATTATACAGCAATGGTCCATTTGCACTATATAAAGTTACACTGTGGTGAATTTGTTGCTAGTGTACAAGGAAGAAAATCACCATCTAGACATTGATGAGTACTCATTAAATTGGATACACATATGCAGAGAACATTTGACCTGCCCCCCACTTTGGGCCTTATACTCTGTTGTATGAAATATATAGCTAAGGTCTTCAGGAAAGGTTTGTGATTCTACGTGTCCTCTTGAGCATGCACATGGATATAAAACATATGAATGGCCAGGTCTATGATGATACACCAGCAATTATTATCCTGGACATACTAGGCCAGAAGGCCATCAAAGAGAACACAGAGCCAGATGAGAACTCAAAGATTCTGGATGGACTTTATCATTTTTCATCTGAACTGGGATATGTTTGAGAATGAATGAGTGTACAACTAATGATTTTGCTAGAACTATAGGTATAAACACATCCTAGACAAATTAGGATGAATCACCACCATATCTAATAGGATCAGATTATTCTGAACCTACTATAATGGCTTTTGGGGTTCTGAGAAGGACTTTGAGATAGAATATTTTTCTGCCTCTTGTTTGTTCCCCACTGCTGACTTAAATTTCACTTTTCCTAATTCATTCTTTTGGATTTTAGATTCTCAATTAGGGATAATTTTGATGCCAGAGGACATTTGCCAATGGCTGATGATGATTTTCATTGTCATGACTGGGTTGCAACTGGCATCTAGTGGGGAGAACAGGAATTCTGCTAAATGCCCTACAATGTACAGAACTGTCCCCCACAACAAGGAAACTATTCAACCCAGAGTCAGTAGTGCTAAAGTTTAGAAACCCTCTTTGGATGAAGCACTATCTTTTCTTCTGTGCCTTCTTGTTGGTACACGAAGGTCAAGAGAATTAGAAGACGAGCCACAGAGTAGGAGAAAATATTTGAATAAAATATTTTACAAAGGACTAGAGCTATTACCTAAAATTTACTAAGAACTCTAAAAATTTAGCAATAAAAATTAAAAAAAACCTTAAAAATGGGCAGAAGTCATGAATCATCAAAGATCTGTGGATAGCAAATAAGCATATGAAAAGATGTTCACCATCATATGTCATTAGAGAACCGCAGTTTAAAAACAATGCTACTACTACTACACATCTCTTAGAATGGCCAGTAAATATCCTGAACACTGGCTGGCAACACCAAGGGCTGGCAAGAAAAGTGGAGTAACAAGAACTCTCATTGGTATTGGCAATGCAAAATGGTGTAACCACTTTGGAAGCCAATTTGGCTTTTCTTCCGCACCCCCACCCCACCCCATTGGCCCACCCCATACCTCTCATATCTCTCACCCTTTTTAAATTTTGTGACCAGGTTTTGCTAAGTCACTAAGTTTTTCAGATTGGGCTCAAACTTCTGATCCTCTTGCTTCAGGCTTCCAGAGTGCTGGGATTACAGGAGTAAGCCACCATGCCTGGCTATGTATGGCACTTTCTTACAAAACCAAACACACTCTTAACCATATGATCCAGCAATTGTGTCTCTTAGTATTTACACACAGAAATTTAAATGAGTTTATATTCATACAAAAACCTGTACAAGTCAGGAGTGGTGGTGCATGTCTGTAATTCCAGCACTTGGGAGGCTGAGGTAGGAGGATTGTTGTGAATTTGCGACCAGCCTGGGCTACAAAATGAGTTCACAGCAGGCCTGAACTGCATAGCGAGACCCTGTCTCAAAAAGACAAACAAACAAACAAATGAACAAACAAAAAGCCAAAAACCCCTGTACACAAAGAATCGTTTGTGCCCACACAAAAATATGAATATATATATATATATATATATAGCAGTTTTATTCATAATTGTCAAAACTTGGAAACAACCCATAAGTCCTTCTGCAGTTGAACTGATAAACACCTTGTGGTAACTACAAACAGTGGAATACTAGTGCTAAAAAGAAATTAAGTACCAAGTCATACAAGAGACATAGAAGAAACTTGAATGCATACTAGTTGAAAGAAGTCAAGCTGAACATCTACATATATAATTCCAGCAATATGACATTCCGGAAAAGGCAGAACTATGCAGAGAGTAAAATGATCAGGGATTGCCAGAGATTAAGAACACGTAGGGGTGAACAAGTGCAGCACAGAGGATTTTTAGGCCTTGAAATTCTGTATAGTGCTATGCTGGCAGATATATGCTACTACACCCTTGTTAAAATCCCTAGGATATACAACACTTAGAGAAAACCCGATGTAAGTGATGGACTTCGGATGATAATGACATGTCCATGTCTGTTCGTCCATTGCTAACATACTCCTGACTCTGGTGCAGCATTTCGACATTTGGGGAGGGTGTGAATTTATGAGGGCATGGGCATGTAGGACTGTGGTACCTTCTGCTCATTATTCTTGTGAACTTAAAACTGCTCTAAAAAAAGTTGGTTAAAAATATATACTTACAAGAAAATGCATATACTTAGACTTCATATTGAATGATTTTCTCAAATGGTAAGAGCAAGTGAGAGATACAAGGGATCAAAGGTCAAAAAATTACCATTTTTATGGCACACCCTGATTCTACCATAGCAGACTGAGTGATAGATGGTCAGGAGTTGCTGGAGGTGATTCAACTCCTTGATGTTTTGAGAGACATTAGAACAATCATTCAGTCAGTGATTGATTCATTTCCCCCAACGAAGTACATTGTATTATGTACTTCCTGTTGTCCAAAATGGGCTTCTGATGCACACATGTATGGTGGAAAACAGCTCCAGAGCTTGAAACACTGAAGCCTACTTTCTGGTCATTTCCATATCTTTAGAGGCCACCATTTAGCGTGCAGTCACTAGACATAGGCCAGCATCATTAAAACTTTGGGTAGAACTTTAAACTCAGGCTATTTTTTCCTCATTTAGAATATGCTTGTGTATTGGTTTGATCCTGTGTACCTGCAAGGCCTCATGTAATTTGGACTGGGCTAAGTCTGGTGTTCGTGATTGGTTGTGTCTAGTGCTGGGATTGGCAATGTGAATGCTGCACCTGCCTAGGGTGGAGCTGACATACAGAGTAAGGGGCGGGAGGAATGCATCTCTTTCTTGCTCTTGTACTCTCTCTTGCTGGTTCACCTTGCTGTTTGGTGGCTGCCATGAATGGCTGCCCCACCATGCCATGCTGCCCTAGAGCCAACTAAGTATGGACTGAAACCCCGAAGAACTGTAAGAAATAAACCTTTCCTTCCCTAATTTTGAGTGTCAGGTATTTTGTCTCAGCAATGAGTGAAAAGTAGTTTTATTCAATGATCAAACATTCACTCATCTATCTTGTGGGTAAATGCACCATAACAGCAATGCTGGGTCTCTGGGAGTGTGTAGATGGGCCCTGTCAAAAATGCTCTACATCCTAAAACTTCAAATAAGTGGGAGGTGAAGAAAGTATTTTTCTAGAAAAACATGTTTCCCAGTGTCCTATGCATGCCAATAATTGGTTTCTGTACTCCACTAATGTCCTAACCTAAGCTACACAGAGTGCTAGTTTTCTTCCAGAGTTTGTCCTTCTGTCCCACTTACTTCAGACTTTTGAGATTTTCACATGTATCCAAGCAACACATAGTAATCTCAACCCTATTACATCAGTGACACTGAGTCCCCCGAGCAGTTAGATGCCCTAGAATGACTGTTATCAGAGAAAGAAGAACTAACTAAATCAATGGTGGCATTAACCTGTGCTGAGTCTCAGTGAAGAGCTTTTATTTTGTCTCATTCTTGGCAGCTGTGATGAACTTGTTTCTCCCTCACCTAAAGCAGAGAATCCTTGGTTTCTCCACAAGTAGGACGATTTGTCTGATTTAAACAGCAGATATAACCACAATCCCATCTCAAATATTGGTTTAAAAGGAATACTTTTGCTGTGGAGTTTCAAGTCAGGAAAGAAGTAGCTCGCCGAGTATTTTGACATTGAGAAGTTGTAACTCTGAAAGTTTCTGTGTAATTAGTATTCTATACAAAATGTTATTTTTTTTTAATTTATGAGTTTTGAGGGAGTTGTTTTAGATACCAGTTAACCTGTCCCCATTTCTTCTAGTTATCCTCTCATTTTCTAAATTCCTATGTCTTGAAGTTGTAGATTCTCTTTTCATTGAGGCATCTGTTTCTGGTTTTTTATAATTCTTCATTCACTGCTTTTCTTTTAGTTGAATCTGATGCTTTTTATTCTTTTTTTAAACTATATTTTTATGTGAACTTTGGTATGTATTTACTCCCAGTTTTAGTGTCTTTTTACTCCCAGTTTTAATGCCTAAGACTCCTTTTTCTGTAGCATGTATTTATTCTTTTTACCTCTGGGGATTGTTTCATTTAAGAGAAGAGTTGGAATGTGAACATTTTATACACTTCCACTTGTGCTATCTTTGTTTATTTTTTGAGTTCTCCTGTTTGAGACTTCTTTCTGCTTGCCACAGAGCTTGTCCTTCTGGGACTCTGACAATGTGTCATGGTATTGCGATCTAATTTAATTAAGTGGATAGAAGTAAATGGCAATGAATGATTAGAAAAACTGGGCTGAAATTATTGCTGCCATTTTTTGCATTATTTGCTAGAGGACTCGATCTTTCCTTTGGGACCTGGGGCTGGCAGAGTCCCTTTTCCTGGATGGCCTCTGCAAATGTACTTCTCCCTCCCCTGGTGACATGTGCATTAGAGGAGCTTCTGGAATAGACATTTAATAACTCATATTGCTCTCTGAAGGAAATTACCCTGTGTTGCCAGAAATCTCAGAGAACAACTAAGAATACAGCAGCCTGAGCAGAAGAGTGGGAATATCAGGGAGAGAGGATTCAGAAGTTGAGAAGTAAAAAAGAAACCTGAGTGTTCCACTGGTTAAGGAAAATCTCAGCATGGACCTGTGTCTGCGAGTTCCCTAGTGGCTGTGTTGCATTCCTTCACCTGTCACTTTGATGAATGGCTATTTATATTAACCCACACTGTCCATATAGGTTGAGCTTTCTCTTCAGAAAGCCACCTGCCCACCTCCATTTCCTAACACCTAGTGTTCTAAGGAAGAACTGCAGGAATTTGACTCTGTACACAGGGATTAGTAGTTTAAATTTGCTATATAGAACTCTGCAGTTCTTTCAAATAAAAAAAAATCACACAGATGTTAAGCAGTTTCTAATATCTCTTGAAACAGGTAGGCCACTGTCATGGGTAGAATTGTTCCTTTGAAGAGAAATTGCCTATACTAACAAGACCACAAACCGTCACGCAGTGTAAATTTATTGAGGGTTAGAGGTGTGCCTTTTGCAAGCTTATATCTTCAGAGAATTTAACACAGAGCTTTGTATATTGTCAGCACTTAACAAATATTTGTTGAATTAATCCACAAGGGTATAAACAGCAAATTTCAGCTACATTGGCCGAGGTTCTGAGCGATCAGTAAATGCTTCTCCAGTCTGACTGAGGCAAATGGACACATACATATCTTCCTTGATTTGGTTTTAATGTGGGAACAATAGGGTCAGTTCCTGGTTCTTAGGGATCCATGAGAATTGGCACTCACAAACCAAGTTGCGTTTACAGAGTATTCAGAAACAGTTTGATGTGGTCGAACTCTATAAGGACAAGAATGTATCACTCACCAAGTGCCTTCAGCAGTCAAATCGGGCATTCAGAACAGGCATTGTCAAGTAGTTGTATAGCTGAGGCAGCACAGGAGAGCCAAGCAAAGTTCAATACCAAGAGACTAAAATAATGCTTCCTGAGAATTTATATTCCTAAATTGATTTACAAGTCTGATTAGCCGTGAAGCTGTTCTCTTTTCTACAAAGTCAAGGAATATTGGTCTAAACAAAAAGACTTTCTCATTTCAGGGTGGAGCAAAGTATGGATTTCTGAAAACACTCCACAACACAAATATTGTTAGAGAATTTATGGTGTTGTTAGTGAACCAGGAGTTTTTTCTTCTTTCCAAGTAATCTGTGACTGATGACTGGTTGGTGACTAAGCAAGCAAAGAACAAGTGTAAGAAACTGTTGGTTGTTTCTTATCAATATTGACAATTATATCAGTTTACTAGCAGTTAATTATGCTATTTGTTGCTGCAAGTCTAAATCAAGGTAGTATTTCTACAGTACAGACCTGAAGTTACTTCTAGCACATTCACTGACTGTGAGCAAGACTTTGGCCCCCTTCATTGCACGAATATTTACCGGGAAATACCAGTGCCATGCACTAGGCGCCAAAGATAAAGAAATCAAGAACATAGCAACTGCCTTGCCAAACTGGGGTGCCTTGGTGCCAACACAACCTAAAGGAAGCGGAGAAATTTGATCTTCCATCCCTTTTCCTCACTTTAAGAATAGTGCATATCTTGGTAATTTAGTTGATTTCCTGCTTCCATCCTCAACCCGTTTTACAAGCATTTTTATTTATTTGTTTGGTTTTGTTGACACTGGATATTGAACTCAGGGCCTTCCCACTGAGCTACAACCCTAGCTCTTTTTTATTTTTTATTTTGACATAAAGTCTTAAGTTACTAAATTGCTCAGGATGGATTCAAACTTGTGATCCTCCTGCTTCAGCCTCCCAGAGTGCTGGGATTACAGATGTGCACCACCACACCTGGCCCACTACAGACCCTTTGAGTGGAATTAATTCAGACACGATGATATCATTTCTATCATGATAGTATTTTTAAAAAGATTTTTAAATGCTGTAAGCTATAAGACTCAAGCTTACTAAAAGTCTGTGACAGAAACTATGATTTTACAGGCATTTTAGGGGATATATTTTGATTAGTTGATGATCTACAACAATATCTAATAGCTATACAATATTTATAATATTTTCTAATTGAGCCTCATATAAAAATAAAATTAAAATTTAATCATGTCATGCTATGGCTACATTGAAATACAACATATTAAGATGGAGCACTGATTTGTTTAGCAATTACTGGCAAATAAAATAAATGTTTTATTTACTCAATATTATTATTTGCTTACCTTTTTCCAGTTATGTTTTAAAATAACTTTCTTATTTTAGAACCAACAAATACAGCAGAAAACTTGGAAAACAAAGGAAGTCAAAGGAAATAAGTCAATAAGTTATTTTAGATTCTACTACACAGAGACAACTTCCATTATGCTTGGTAAGGCCTTGTGATGTTTTTTCCATGTATATTTATCTTACCTTGCTTGATAAAAATCGTATCACATAACATTTACAGCTTTGACCCTGCTGTTCTCACTTAGAAATACATTATTTTGAGATTCGTAATAAAATTCTGCTTGATGACTGAATTACCTCAAACTGCTTTGTGGTGCCTTATCAAGGTCCAGTGGAAATGCAATTCCTCAAGCAGTGGTTTTATCCACACAGAGAAACTGGAAAAGCGGTTCTTTGCATTCTAGTAGAGTCCTCCCCTTAGGAATGTGAGGCTGGTGATGCCAAGTGTGTCCTTGACCTTCTGGGCAGGATGGAGAGCTCTTTTATTTTCTCAGGCTTCTGCCTGATAAGGGTGATCAAACAGCAAGATTCAAGATTTATTACTTGGGAATCTCGTTTATTTGCAGTTGTTTGGAGCTTTATTCATGGCTCGATCCCAATCCTTTTATCTATTTGCTGCTTTATTTTAGAAACTCACCAGTTGAAGCCAGTATCCGTCAATATACCCCAAAGGCTTCAGGTTGCACCCAATTCTTAATCAGTATTTTTTCTGTTATGCAATTACTGCTGTAGTAATCAGTGTCAATACTTTACATTTGTCTAGTACTTTGTATCTACAGAATGCTCCAAAAATACATCTATTATTTTTTTAAACATATAAATCAAATGGAAAATTTATCTCATATATGATTCAATCACCTTGTAAACATGACTGAATATATATGTATGCTTTTACTTATTTATATTTATCATTTTGTTTACTACACATATATCTTTTATTTATTTATTTATTTTTATTTATTTATTTTTTTGTGGCACCAGGGATCAAACTCACAACCTTGCGTCTGCCAAGAAGGCACTTAAGCCTCTGAGCCAAACTCCCAGCACTAGTTTGTTGAGACAGGGTCGCACTATGTAGTTCAGACCGGCCTTGCACTCACGTTGTAGCCCAAGCCAGCTTTGAACTCACAATGCTCCATCAACCTCAGTTTCCCGAGTGCTGGGATTAAAGGTGTGTGCCACCATGCCCAGCTCACATACACCTTTTAATAAAGCCTCAGTTTTAAAAAGTGTCTTTCTTCCAAATGTATCAGTTCTAAATTTCTAAAGCTATTAGACCCCATGATTTGGCATCTTGATAGATTTTAGAATTCACATTTAGGAATCCTAGAGATGCCTATAATAACTAAAAATAATAAATTATTTCCAAACCATAATAATAATAATAATAATAATAATTGCAATAACAATGAATTGTTATTGCATTCATAACATGGATTTTCTACCTGGGTATTTTTATATATCATTTTTTCAAGTTTTTATTTTTATTAGTATGTGTTTGCATTATATAATGTAGAGTGTGGAGTTGGTATATATACATAATATGTCTTAATTTTTTATCCCCTTTTCTTCCCCTCCCTCTCCTTCCCCCATCTCTTGATCCCCTTCCCATTTGAACAAAATCAATCTCCCTATTTCTTATTATCTACCTTTTATTTTGTCTTTATTTATATATTATTTCATTTAACTTCTCAAAGCAATACTGGAAGATAGGTACTATTATGAAGCCATTACTCCAGATGAGGAGAATACAAGTTAGAATTCTTAAAAGGCTATTTTTGGATGATTTCACTGTCTTCCCCCTCTCAGAAGCTCAGTATAGATCTCTGTGTTATTTGCTCCCCTCTCAAAGTTAGTAATGACACTATTAATAGCAGTATGAGTCATCATTCAATGAGTGCAAATCATGAGGCAGATGCTTAATAAACATTATTCTTGATATTCACAAACTTAATTACATGTGTTACCTCAAGACTATCTCCCTTACACATGACATTCTGCAATGTGACCTAGTCATTCTCCTGTTAAGAGAAATCTGTTTCTCAATATCCTCCAATTTAGGGGGCTCTATGAGTATTTTCACCAAGAAAATATGGCAGAAGTTCTACTGTGCCAGTTTCAGAATTAGGTCTTAAGATCCTAGCTACTGCCACTTCTTGACTCTCAGAATACTTGCAGTTGGAAGCCATTTATTATATAAGAAATGTGACCACTCTGAGACCACCATGCCGAGAGAAGCTAAAGTTACATGAAAGTGCCCTATAATAGGGTCAGTAAACTGTAATCTGAAAGGTAAACCTGGTTCACTCACCTGTTTTGAGTGCCCAGTATGGTAAGAATGAATTTTATGATTTTCAATGATCAGGGTGGGTCAAAAAACTAATATTTTGTGATATTTTTATGATATGAGAAAAATATATAAAACTTAAATTTCAATGTCATAAATAAAATCTTATAGAAATACAGGCATGTTCATTTGCTCGTATAATGTCTGTGGTTGCTTTCATGCTACAATAACACAATTGAATAGTGATGAAGAACAGCATACAGCTTTCACTCTTCAGCCCTTTGCAGGATATTTCCACCCTAAATGTGTAAGAGACAGCAAGAAGAGAGGGTAAGAGGGAGGCCAGGAAGTACCACCGTACTCATACATGTAAATGTGTAAACTGGCCCTATGTTTTGGACCCTCCAACCCGGTCAAATGTTACTGTGTAGAACAGAGACAAATTACCCAGCTGAGCTCTTCTCAAATTCTTGACCTACAATAATGAGAGTAAAATGAACATCTGTACTAAGGCACTAAGTTTTGGGTAGAATGTTATATAGTAGAAGATAACTACAACGTTTTACAACTACCCTACAAAAGAAAGTATTGTATCCACATACTAAAATTAGGGAAGGGAGGTTCAAAAGATTAATTCATTCAAGTTCACATAGCTAGCAAATAGGGGACTGGTGATTTCAGTCTCCATCTTTTGGATTTGTAAGCTTTATTTATGAAACAACTAACTCCCAAATAGCCTTTTCTCTACTGCTATGCATTGTGTACTCATATCAGTCTTCATTAAGTCAATAAATGCTTGTTAAGAAGTCCTATCGCATGTAAATGCTACAATGAGTTTTGTGGGAAAGCAAAATGAATTCAGAAGGAATCCGAAATTTTAACTTTCTACTTAGCTAAGAAGACCAAGCATTATACTAATGTGGCTATATATGGAACATAACAGATTCAAATTAAAAATATTTACTTTGAATTTGATGGCCTTTTTAATCCCATTGTGGACAGTCAACCTTACAAAAAGAGCTCTGCATTTGAACAATGTCACAGTTTATGAACTTTTTGGGGGAGTGAGTCAGCAGTCAGTGAACAGATACATTTAGAGCTCTTTCCACCTACCCACACAGTTCCACATTAGTTTTGTTTTATTTTACAGTTTTCAGATTAACTGTCCTTTTCCATGTTCAAAACATATGTAACCATACCTGAATGGAAGTTACACAGCTGGAAGCCATTAGGATTGGATGGCAATGACGAGCAGGAAGCAAAAGCCTAGAGAAAGTAATTTTGAGGGACCAGGGTAGGGAATGTAAGGAAAAGTACTGAAGGATATTTCAAGTGGTTTCCAGTCTTTTCCTGAGGTCATTACTGTTGACATGCCAGCCAATGAAGTAAATATGGTCAGCTTGGAGCACATTTAGATGAATTATATAGAGATAAAACAGAAGCGGTCGTGGGTTTAAAGGGCATTTCTTTGTTTATCATGGGTCCTTGCTTCCTGAGGTGCCTTCGTGAGGGCAGAAACATAACTCACTTCAAACACACCCTATCATTCTTGTCACTTTCTGAAGCAATGCCGGAAGTCCTCTTTCATGTCTTTGGTTCTGCTGTTGCAGAATCTCTATGTACTGAACTGATTTAAAACTTTTACCTTTCATGGCTATTTTGACTTTGGGGAGAAGCCAGAAGTTGCAGGCTGCAAGTTCTGGTGAATAAGGTGGATGAGGACACACTGTAATGTTTTTATGAGGCTTTCCATTGGATGTCACTCACTAGTAGTCTTTACTGTAGTTTTTTTTTTACACTGTGTAAAGACACAAAAGAGAACTTCCCAAACTGCTTCAGAAAGTGGAAAGAATGATGGGATAAGTGGCAATATGTCTTTTACTTAAATACATTTTTAAAATTTAAACATGTGCCATACATTTTAGTTACTTTTCTTGTTGCTGAGACAAAATACCCAACACCCAACGTTAAAGGGGTAAAAGTTTATTTAGCTCGTAGTTTGTAGAGGTATCAGTCCATAACCAGCTGACTCCAAGGCAGGTTGGCATGTGGTAAAGGGGCAGCAGTTCATGGCAGCAGAAGACAGAAAAAGCAACAAGGGAGAGTGAGACAAATCTCTTCCTGTCCCTTATATTGTGTCCAACCTACCAGGATTAGGGTGGTGCCAATTCAATCCAGCAATTATCCACCCTTAATTCCAGCATCCTTAATCTCAGCATTGCATTACGAATCAATCACACTCTAGATTCAGCCACCTCTGAAAAAAACTCTATGACTGCCTGAGGCTTTGGGGTGATATCTAGACACAAATCATAACACCATTTATTTCAGTCACCCTTTGCAGTTAGTGCTTTGTTGGAACTGGCCTACACTGTTTATGAGAGATGGTTGTTACATTTTTAGGAATTTTTGTGAAGTAACTGTTGAAATTAACCACAGTGGGGACATTTACACCATGGAAATTGGCAAATATTACAAATTAGGCCCCTACCCACCCACCCAGAGAGCCAGTTTACTAGTATACCACCAAGACAGAGTCGATTAAAAATTACTAGCCAGTATACATAGTCTGAAATCCTTCCCATAAGTAGTATATATTAAAACAGGAAGGAATTATTACATTTTCACTTTTAAATAATTTTAAGAATATGAGAAAAAACCTGAGAGCAAAACTGTATCTCTAATGTAGTTTCAATACAAATAACTAAACACTGAAAAAAATAAGAATGAAAGTGGATCTGTGTCCTCATACTCATTGTCTTTGGGTTGTGATTTTTTTGTTCTATTCATTAAAATGATGTCTTTCTACAAGAAAGTAGGTGTTACTTTTCTTAATTTAAAAATCCATCTTTTGAGGCCGGGCGTGGTGGCGCACGCCTTTAATCCCAGCACTCGGGAGGCTGAGGTAGGCGGAGCGTTGTGAGTTCGAGGCCGGCTTGGGCTACAACGCGGCGCAAGGCCGGCCTGAGCTACATAGTGCGACCCTGCCGCGAAAAACCAGGGCCAGGAGTTTGGCTCAGTGGCTTAAGCGCCTGCCCTGGCAGGCGCGAGGCTGTGAGTTCAATCCCCGGTGCCGCAAAAAAAAACAAAAGAAAATCCATCTTTTGTTTTGTGCACAGCGGTGATCAAGAGACTGAATAGAGGGAGAGGCAGTGGAAAAGAAGTGCTTTCCATTGTTCTCGATTTCAGTGCTTCGAGAAAGCAGGTGAGGAATAACTACCATGATTTTGATGGAGACCAGGAATTCTGGCAGGATGGGGGGAGAAATGATGAGGAAGGTGGAAAGATAAACCTAAAAAGGCAGTGAAGGTGGTAGA
Organism: Dasyprocta punctata; assembly: GCA_004363535.1. Lineage (NCBI taxonomy): Eukaryota > Metazoa > Chordata > Mammalia > Rodentia > Dasyproctidae > Dasyprocta > Dasyprocta punctata. The sequence goes on along the minus strand of RJWM01004271.1, from coordinate 37,508 downwards.
AGGAGTACTAGGATGAAAATTGAAAGTTCTGATCCTAGCAGCTATACTAAGAAGCCATGTCATGGTTTTTCACTTTTGGAGCACCAATTTCTTCATCTCCACAAGTAGATTGCACAGATTTTACTCTAATCAAGATGGTGAAAATGATCTACCTCTTGTGAGCAGCCAGATTTCAGGGACAACGTAAGAGAGCTTTTAGGTCTTCAGGCAGAGAAAATCAGTGCCTGCAGATTCAGTGGAGGAACTTTTGCTGGAGGATAAGGGAGTGAATCTTGGCAAAGTGAGTGCAGAAGGTGTCAGGCAACGGTGGTACCAGAAGAAAACTGTCCTGATTTCAACTCAAAAGTAGTGTCAGAGAGATGCTTGGGAGCAAAAACAAGGCTCCGATTTTGTTTAATTTTACACATAGATGTTTAAAGCTCATCTTGCAGACACATTTCTAACTTCTTCTGAGGAATTTCTGAATGTCTGCAAGACACGATCCCCTATTGTTATAATGAGAAAATCAGGGATCTTTTGTTATACAGTGTCAGTTTCTGGAACTCAATAAGTTTCATCTTATATTGCTGTAGACACAACTGTTAAATGTCCTTATTTTTTTTTCTAGGATCATATTATAAATTTAACACACTTTAAATTTATAGTACTATTTTCATTAACTTATGACTGCGATCCTAGTATTGTTAGATTGGAGTGGAAACTGTGGTTCTGTGTGTTGTTTCACGTTTGTCTTCTAGTGATCTATACAAAGTTGTTCCTTATTTCTATAATAACTTTGTCTATTGTAGTTATCCTCAACCATTTGAAAAGGAAAAAATATCTGTCACCTGATATGGTGAAGCACTATGGTTCCTACACAAATACTTAAGATTTAATTAAAATTAAAACTTGATTCAAGATATGCCACATGTGTGTCTTTCTCTAGGAGCATGGTATTTTTAAGATGGCTTTGTCAGTGAGGCAGTCTTACATACACATACAAATTGGGAACTAGTTGTTTCTCTTTCTCTGTTTTAATTTTAGAGCTTTGTAAGAAAAATATCAATGTTGCTTTGCACTGCGTCCATCTTCTCAAATATACTGGGGAAAGTCTAACTTCTCCCAAGGCCACGGCCCTCAGTGCTGTGCTGGGCACTGAGGAGACTGACACATCTGTAACCAAACCGGGGAGTCACAGTGTGAGCTGAGAGACATTTCTCTGGAATGAGGGCCTTTCATTCCTTTGTTCTCAATATTTCCTGGCAACGTGTCCACAAGCACATGCTATTAACAGATGGTGGAAGGCATAATTGAGATTTTTATCATAACATATTCCCCATGCTTCCATCATACACCAAAGACACAGAGATGTATGAGCTAGCTGGCTTTATCACAAGAAGATTAAAAACATCTACTTCAAACCTCCAAAGGCTTGAGGGCCTCCACTACCAACTCAGCCATCCAGTTAGATGTGGTTTTTAGTCAGAAATACAGAGCCCATTTGGATAGACATCATATCAGATTTCTTTTAAGATCATTTGTTAATATGAGAAAGATCGGTATCCCAAAGTTGAGTTTCTCGGTAAGTTGAGGCATACATCTGTGCCGCAGAGCGAAAGCCTATGGGATTGGCAGAGAGCCCTGAACTTTGTACAGACAACTGTGGCTTGAAACCCACAGAGATGAAAAGGTATCCTTTGCTTAACCCCATAGCTATGTGCTGAGCAAGTAAAAAAAGAAAGCAGAAGTATGGAAAAGAACTTACCCGATGAACCTAAGAGGATTAATTTCGATTTTTTTGTTCTTTGCGTTCAAGTCTAGAGTGTGTTGTCTGAGTTCGAAATCTTTGCATATATATATTTACATGTTTGTTTCAAGAAAATTAATTCCTTCATGGTTTACAGGACTCTAAATTTAGGGCTCTTATATATTAATGCAACTAGCATTTTCTAAAGAATTTGAGTTTTTTTTTTCTGTTGTTAAAAGTACTGTATCTGCTGGTTGGGAATACCCCACACTACATGTAGGAAGATTAAAATCACAGGACTATTCACTTGGCAAATGTCTGAGCATTGCAGTCAGTGAGATTTATGGTTGGTTATCAATAGCATAGCTAGAGAAGTGCATCAGACAGCTTGAAATCTAAGATGGCACTGCTTATAGGTGGTAATTATAGCTGGAAGGGTAGGACTTGGGAATCAGTTGGCTTGATTTTAATCTGAAACTTCTTCTAGCTAAATGACTTCACTCAAGACACTCAGTTTCTTTAAGTCTTGAAATCCTTATTTGTTAATGGGTGCAAAAATATTACCTACTTTAGGGTAATTGTGAATTCGAAATGAAATAACGTATGAGCAGTACTTAACATAATGCCCAGTGCACATAGAATGTACTCAGTGAACATTGGATCTTTTTATTTGGACAAAATGAGAAACGGGACTAGCTGTATAATTTTCAAACTCCATGGAAAAGTGAAAATGTGGGATCTTTTCTTCAAAAGTCTGAAAAAATTGCCATTAAAAGTACTAAAAAAAAAAAACTTTCCCTTTCATACTTCCTCTCAGCTTGTCATGGTGCTGTTGTTTTTAATTAATAGACTATTTTTAGAGCAGTTTTAGATTGGCAGAAAAATCAAGCAGAAAGTACAGAGTGTTCTCATGTAACTCCCTCCTCCAGTTCCTTGTTATTAACATCTTGTATTAGTATAGTATATTTGCTCTATTTAACACAAAAATACTGATATGTAAGTTGTTAACTAAAGTCTATGGTTTACATTAGGTTCACTCTTACTGTTGTTTATTCACCTATCGACTGAAGATCTTGGTTGCTTCTGATTTTTGGCAAGTATGAATAAAATCGTTATAAACATTCATGTACTCTGTGTGTATAAGTTTTTAACTCATTTGGATCAAGATTTGGGTGCATAATTGCTGGAACATATGATAAGACCTTATTTAACTTTGTAAGAAACTGCCAAATTGTCCTCCAAAGTGACAAAAGCGTTTTGTATACCTATCAGCAAATAATGAGAGTTCCTGTAGCTCCACACACTTGCTAGAATTTGATGCTGTTAATGTTTTGGACTTTAGCCATTCTATTTGCAATTTCCTAATGACATATGATGCTGAGTATTTTTTCATATGGTTATTTGTATCTGCATATCTTCTTTGATGAGACAACTCTTCAGATCTTTTGCCCATTTTTAATTGAATTTTTTCCTTTCTTATCATTGGGTTTTAAAAATTCCTTGTATATTTTGGATGATAGTCCTTTCTAAAATATGTCTTTTACAAATATTTTCCCTCAGTGTGGCTTATCTTCATCCTCCTAATGGTGTCTTTCATGAAGCAGAAGTTTTCAACTGTAATGAAATATAAATCAGTTTTATCTTTCAGCAATTGTGCTTTAGTGGTCTAATAACTCATTTTGTAACTAAAAGTCACCTATATTGTCTATGTCATCTTCCAGAAGTTTGCATTTTCTTCACATAGTTTGCATTTTACATTTAGTTCTAAGATTTATAAGATAATTTTTTGTAAGGTATAAGGTCTGATTATAGGTTTTTATTTTGGAGGTGTTATTGTATTTTGGGATTTTTGCATATGGATATCCAAATGTTCTACTACTGGTCATGGAAAAGACTGTCCTTTCTGGAATATTAACTTTGCTTTTCAAAGATCAGTTGATGCTATTTGTATGGTGTTTTTCTAGGTTCTCTATTCTGTTCCACTGTCACAGTTGTCTGTTCTTTCACTAATACCACGTTGTCTTGAGTCATGGAGTTTTAGTAATTCTCATTATAGAATTCCTGTCCTCTGACTTTATTCTTCAATACTTTGTTCACTGTTGTGGGTCTGTTGCACCTTCATATAAATATCAAAATCCACTTGGTTGGATTTTGATTGGGAATATTTAGAATCTACAGATCAATGTAAGAAGTACTGAAATCTTAACATCATTGAGTCTTCTTACCTATAAACATGGAATATCTCTCCATTGTTTAGATCTACTTTGGTTTCTTCCATTAGAGTTTTGTAGTTTTCCTTTTATGCATATGGTATACATGTTTTTAGATTTATTCATAAATATTTAATGTCATGTTGCTTGTTAATGTTGCTCTGAATAAAAATTATTACAAATTTTGCTATTTATTTGATATCATGCAATTCTAGTTTAAATTAAGATATGAGAACACTGAACTCATATGCAGAATAACCAAAATTACACAATTTATGTTTTGTGACTTATGCATGCACATGTATTTTTTCCTTCCAGAACAATGGAAATGTTGTACAAACATTAGTTTAACCATTAATTTATTTTACTTCTTGATATCTACAGATTTTATTACACTCTACCCTTAGCATCTTGATATAAGAAAGCTTGAAAGAAAAAGACCCATGCGTTGCCCTATCTTTTTCTTTCTCTTTATATCATCATTTTTTGCATAAATGGTTGACTTATAAAGAGAAAGAACATGATGTCTTTCACAAAGCAGAATGTTAGCATTCCTTGGTTTGTCATGTTTCTTAGAATGCCACTGCCTTTTTTCTCTGTGTGAAGCAAGTTCTGGCTGAATAGAGAACTTGGCCTCTGAAAGCTATCAGCACCACTGCTCACGCAGTCACAAACATAACAACCTTACTGTGTGCTTGCTTTGGGTCTTGCTGAACTCCTTTGCATTATGGGGCCCCTGGGATTCTGTGCCCCTGAGTATTTTGAATGTTACGCCTATTGAGGTGGCAGTAAACAGTGGTGGACATGTGTATATTACATATCTCCTCTTTGATGTGCTGCATTAGCCCCTTGTATTTCACTTAGAACCACAAGTTCGAAGTAAAATTATCGAGGAGTTTCAAGATGACATCAGTATAGTAGCAGACCAAGCACAGGACACCCGATACATGCAACTTTGTGTAATTGCCCAGGATGTACATCTACAAAGACAGTTAGTTCTGCTGCTAAATGGAAAGTGGTGAAGATATAAGGGTGCTAGCTAATGAGGGAATAATGAAGGCCTCAGCTGAAAAGGAAATGGATTTAATCTCTGGTTCAGGAAATGGGGCTCAACATGTGGAGTGGCCAGGTCCACAAGAGAAAGGAGCAGGATGAGAGCGCCTCTTTTCATTCAAGCAGAATTAGTGAAATACACAGCGTGACATTCTTTCAGGTTTCCCCATTCACCGGATTTCAGGTTTGTTGACATCCAAAAGTTATTGACCTGATACTTCTGGAAATATTCAGATTTATACCCTGCAAGACCAAGCTGAAACCCAAAGCAGTTATGACCGTGGCAGATGCCAAAATAACTTTGGCCACAAAAACTTGTCGAAAGACTTAATTAGGTCATCATAGGGATAGTTCTTTAGTACTAGGTATTTGTCTTGCTAGGAAATAGAAAAGGAGCCAGTTTTCTTCATGGGGAGAAAGTTGATTGGGCTATGCATGTTCTTAGCATCAATTTTTGCCATCTGAACCAGGCTCAGATGTGGAGAAATCATAATATATTTCAACTTATAAAATAGTTGTGTTATTCTGCACTATGTATTGGGGAGCTACACAAGACTTCATTTCAGAAAGAATTGTCTTATATGAAAATAAAGCTAAAAATCACCAGTCTACTCATCTTCTTCCATATAAACCTCTAAGAATGGTCACTGGATTCATAATAGATACTCGACAAATATTAGCTGCTATTATTTCTGCAGATGGAGAATTTAAGGCCTAGGTTGACTAACTATATTGTCGAACCTATCCAGACATTGAGCAGTTAAGTCAAAATTCCAGGGTGCATCCAGACTTCTAGATTATTTCTCTTTGAATCTATTGCAGTTGCCTCTAGATCCTACGGGAACCACCCTCTGACGCTAGACTGTGGCCCTACATACAAATTTAAATTATCCGCAAGTCCTGCTTTTGAAAACATTGCAGCCAAATTTATGCATCTTTTCTAAAAATGCTCTCTGACCACTCTTCTTCCATCCTTTTATCAGAAATCAAGTTACTTGGTCTGCTTCAGTCAGCTGGGCTCTACCCCACATGCAGGGCTGATCCTTGTGGGTAACTTTCTAGATTGTGAATGCCTCCAAGTTAGGGCCAACGTAGAGAACTGAATAAATAAAAAAAAGTTAAAAAAAAAAAAACCTAAAGACCAAAACCCCTCAGAAATAACTAAAATATGATTAAACTATTATTTTTAAATACACATTGCAAGTAGTAGGAACTTCAATATATGCTCTAATTAATGAATTGGTTATTTACATATTCTTTTATTTTGTTTTCTGAATATTTCACATGGCCTACCTGTTAAAATGGTCATTGAAAAGAACACAGATTGAGAACATGAATAACTCATAAACAGCACTGTCTTGACAGGGAGATTCTGCCCTGACCCCACACTAAGCTGCGTGCTGGTTGTTTAGTGTGGTGAGCGAATTGCCCGAATTCAGCCGGCTCTAACCTACTCCCCCTTGTGGTCAGTGTAAGACGTTTTTGAGGTGGCTGGTTTGGAATTCCCTCCCACTGCGGCATTCTCTACTTTTAGCACCATGTTCTGACCTAGAAATACATACGAGACACACAAACAAGCAAACACACACACACAAAACGTAAGCAGATCTGAAATGCTTTGACAATAGACTAATATGAATGTAAGGAGGCCCTAGAAAACCAGTCTCTTTTCTCCCTATCCCTTCCTTTCCTGATCAGTTCCTTCACCTTCAAGACTCATCGGTAAGACAGACCTCTAGAAAGTTTTCTTGCTCTCTGGGTTTTGAGAACCACTCTGTGACTTTATCAAAGTGCCACTCATTCTCTGTGTGTCTATGTATTGAGCAGATATCCCTACTGGATTGTGAACATCTTGGGTTGAGGGTGGAAGTTTTGCCTGCTGTACAGTCCATATTTGGCAAGTGTTTATTGCAATTAGTGTTTCTTCACACACACACACACACACACACACACACACACACACCAACCCTAGGCAATTGGCATAATAGATTGCAATTTTTTCATTTATTAACTTAGGCATTTAAATTTCCTAAGGGTCTGTGTATCTGACATTTTTTATCATTAGAATATTTTCTAAGGATTGCTCTGCTCTTGATTTTCAGAATTTTCTACTTGCAGGCCTTTGCATTTCTTTGTATTTCTATGGGATTGCATGTCATAACATACTAATATTGAACATGAGAATGGAAAATAGCTCTGTAATTACTCCCAAGATGACTTTGAAGAGAGTTCTATGATATCAGTAAAAAGTCAATGAAGGTTTTATTTATAAATTTTTCAATTTGAAGAACAGCAGCTCGGGGAAAGTTCTAGAAGTGTTTTCTCTATATTACTTAGAGTACCCTTTAGCCAGCTTTGTCATGATAAGCACTTTTAATAATATTTAACTCAGGACCACAAAGTATTGTTTAGCAAATAGTAAGTTTGTGTTAAAGACATTTAGGCATATTGAAAATGTTAAAAGCTTACTAAGCTTTCTCCAACAGGTTTTAAATTTCTGTATTGCCTCAGTGAATGAACATCAAAAAATGTTTATAGTTGCAAATTGTAGAACATTAGTAGTTAATAAATTCTGTCATAGAATAAATTCTGTCATAAAATAAAATTGTGTCCAGGCTTTTATCAAAAAAAGATAAGAGATAACAAGTGTTGGTAAGGATGTTGAGGAAGGGGAACCTTGTATACTACTGGTGAGTGTATCACTGTGGAAAATAGTATAAAGGTTCCTAAAGAAATTAAAAATAGAACTACCATATGACCCAGCAATCCTTCTTCTGGGCATATGCTCAAAGGAAATGAAATCATCACCTCGTAGATATATTTGTACTCCCATGTTCATTGAAACAGTATTTACAATATCCAAGATATGGAAATGATCTAAGTGCCCATCAACAGATGAATGGATAAAGAAAATGTGGTACATAGACACAATGGAAATATTGTTCAGTCTTAAAAAAGGGATATTGTTCCATTTGTGACAATATGGATGAATCTAGAGGAAACTATGCTAAGACAGATATAGAAAGAAAACACCAAATGATCTCCTTTATATATGGAATTTAAGTTTTAAAAAAGGAAAAAAGCCCCAAATACTTAGAAAGTAGAATGAATATTTAGAACAGAGGGATGGGGAAAATGAGAAGATACAAATTAATGGGAACAAAGTTGTAGAATAAATATAGAGAACTGAGATACACAAGGACTATAGGTAATAGTGTACGTATTATATACTGGAAATTTGCTAAAAGAGTAGAATTCAGATACTTTTGCCACACACAAAAAAGTAATGTGAGGTTAATGAATATATTAATTTGTTTGACTATAGTAATCACTTCACTATGCACATGAAAACCACATGTTGTACACCTTCACACATACAATTTTTTAAAAATATAAAACTGTCCCGGATTTAGGAAACAGAAAAGTCTGAAAGTGAGGGTAAATGAGAGTTTATCGTATCATCCTGTCTCTGTGCTTCATTGCTGTAAGGTTCTTGGTCTACCAAAGGCAGAGAGATTGGGTGTGCCCCAAAAGTACTGAAAGCTGACAATTTGTTTTCCCTGGAAAAGACATTATTCAGAACAGTGGGAATATCAGGAGGAGACAGTCATTTCAGAACTGAGGTAAAATTTTTTTCAAGTTAAACTAAATTTGGGGGCCTATACATAGAAATGAATATTTTTGATAATTAAATTAGGATAGGAGAAATCTTCAACTAGTGGGAAAACAGAGTTTTGAGTTAAAAGAAGGAAAAATACTTTTTTTTTTAAGTTAATAGAACTTTGTTGTTAGGTTTTTTGTGTTTTTTTTTTTTGGTTGTTTGTTTTGCTTTTTGTTTTTCAAGCTTCGTTGCTAGTTTGTAAGTATGGGATGTTAGATTATTTTTTTTAAATGGCAGTTTGAAATAGAATAGTAAGACCTGCATTTAACTTTACAGCAATCTTGCCAGAAACATACTCACATGCAAATCTGTGCTTCTGGCAGGCTAGCTGGGATAGGGTTGTTCTGTTAAAATTGCAAGGGCCCCTCTTTTCTTCTGGGGCATTTTATTTTGACAAGGTTAAAAAAATCTGCTGCACTCCTTACCAAATATTAAAGAATGATAGGAAGAGTGATCTCAGATCTTGAAGCTATGCTAGGGAATTCTAATATATTGAACTCATATTATTTTTGAGCTGTAACAAATAATCTTATCTTAATGACAACAAAAATTTGCTTCTCTATTAATGTGCATTATTTACACTGTGATGATTGTTCTTAGGAAAATAGCTGCATGTTCATATATCAGGGCCATTGGTCTTCTTAAAGACTTTATGTCTTGACAGAGCCTGGCATCTAAGGGACACTTAGCAAACATTTGTTGACTGTTAACAGAGGTGATAAAGAAAATTCCTCTTATGCTAAAACAAATTTGTATGATTTATCTTAACCACATTAATGATTTTACCTAAAATTCTCATTCTTCTTTTTACATTTGGATTTCTTGGCTTCTAAAGGGTAGAAAATAATTTTAGGTTATCTCTCTAAAACCTGTGAAATAATACTATATTTGGGTTTTACTTCAAAATAATAAACCAGACTGACTATACATTGCTCATTGTTGAAGTCGAATGATTGACACATGGGGGCACCAATATATTATTCTCTCTCTCTCTCTCCACACACACATGCATACACATACACGCACACCTTTAAAATCTGTAAGGTTAGTTTTTAAAAGATTGATAAAATTGAGATAAAAACTTGGCAAAACACAGTTCTTGCATCTTTCCCAAATACTTCTTTCTCCTTCTGGATCTCTTACTTCAAAGATGAAGAGGTGGTGGAAATGTCTCCAGGCTCCAAAAATTTGATAGTTTTATTTACCTTCTGGGCCGCCTCTTGTACAGTTTCTGGACAGCAATGAAGTGTTGTGGAATCTTCTCAAGACTTTTACTTGAACACCCTACTTTAGTTCCTATTATCTTTGCAGGATTGGAGGGAAGTGAACTTTAGTTTCAACAATCCACAGGAATGTGGCAGGAAAGGTGGCTGTCCATTGACAGAAAGATAATGGCAGCATTCCTCCCTTGGAGAAGGGGCTGTGAAGAGGTTTTCCGGTTGCCTCAGGGTACTCTGAACAACTCACATCAGCTATTGCTAGAGGGAGGGACTGTCATTATTTTGTAATTGTATTGGCAACTTTCCCTTTTTGTTAGCCTTTGGAAAAGCAAACTCATCTCACTGTTTATTTAACTGCCAGAAGAAACACAAGATTTATAGCTGACCTAGTGAACCCTGACAAAACGGTGTTGTGTCCTGTTGGCATAAACTGCTGCTGTAATGGCCATCTAGATTGTTAATTCTTTTTGATCACTTGTGATTTGCAGGTAATATTTAAACAAAGGAGAGAAGAAATTCAAAGCTATCTTCACTTTTGCTTGCGAGATTTTCTTACACCTCTTCCAGTGTCTTCACATTGTTTATATTATAATTGAAAAAGTATCAGCTTTAGTGTTTCACTCATTGACAAATGCTCAGATTTATATATAATGCAATACAATCATATATATATTATATATATATATATATATAATATATATATATATATTCTCCAGGCAATGCAAAATGAAAGCTAATGCATTTGTAACACAATGATATAAAAGTTGGTTTTGTTTAACTTTAAATAATTAAATATTGACTAACAGAATCAAATATTGTACATTGCTGGAAAGGTTTTTTATTTTTTATTTTTGGTACCAGGAATCGAACTCACAACATAGCATTTTTTAGGTGAACGTTCTTACTTTATACCATAGAAGTTACTGACGCCCAGAAAAGCAAAAGTGTCTTGTTCACTGTCACACGTCCCTGTAAAAAAATTTAACTTGGTTTTTGTCCTCTCTGAAGAGCGGATTAACAGGGTTTACAAGAAAACACGCTTAGCACACCCACCGTGCAAACATTAGTAGCATACAGGAGGTAGAACAGAGTAGAAAAATGAGGTTAGCATCTTCAGCTTTATTTCATTCAAGACACATACCATGGAGCCCCAAGCTTTAGAGTTCTCCCAGAGACAATTATTTAATGTTTCTGTTGAGAAAAAGAAAAAATGGGCCATGAAGAGATTCAGTTCAAAAATCCAATTCATGTACATTTGGGAAATCAAAATATCCTTCTCATATTTAAAGAAAATAATTACTGTTAAAGTCAATTTTGTAGAGGTGTGCTTTTAATAATACTTTCTCTAGAGAATAGTCACACAAAAAATTGAGAAAATAGATTCAGTCTCAAGTCAAATGTTCTCTATGCACCATACTGACAAGAGAGAAATGAAAAGGGGAAGAAGAGATTAAAAAGAAAAAAAGAAAAAAGAAAAAAAAAAAAGAACCAGAGGTTGGAAAGTATACGAAGTGAAATTCATTTAGCATTTTATTTCTGTTGAAAGAGTAGAATATTTGTAAGAATCAGCTTTCTTCTGCTTATAAACTGTGTATTAGTATTTATAGCTATTTAAAACTACTGAAAGAAAATAGAGAAAGGCAACTTGAAGCTGTTTACATTTGCTTCTCCTCTTTTATTTTGACTTATTCTGACCACTGCCACCACACATAGAATCATTCTCATTCTAAAGGAGACAGAAACTACTTTATCTAACAAAAGTAGCTTTATAGACTTATCGTGTGGTTTTTAAAGAGTGGGGAAAAGGGAGGGAAAGAGAAAGGAAGGTAGAAGAAAGAGCTCCTTTCTAATAACTTTTTAGAAGCAAGATTCTTAGAAATATTTAACTCCTGTAAACTTTGCCTTACATATTTGCCAAGTGCTAAGTGAGACTGACAGTCTGTAATGGTCAGCTATAAAGATGGAAAGGAGATGAAGATAAAGCCGAGAAAGAAACAGTGCCTACCCAGAGGCCCTGGAGAAGGAAGCAGGGTCTTGGAGCTGTGACGCACTCAGCCATCTGTTCATCTGTGGTTCTGTAAAACAAAGGACATGCTATACTTCTTACTTTAACTCCAGTTGGCCTAAGTGCATGAAATCTGGCAACTGGATCATTAATTCTCCTTACTACTACTAATGAGAAATTGTGAACGAAGTAATTTCAGCCTGTCATGTATGAGCCTGATTTTCTATCAAAATGAATTTTAAGCTTGTAGGACTATGGAGAAAGTATACTTGAGAAAGTTGGAGAGTGAGTGGACTTTTATACTAGTAACATAATACAGGCATTATTACAAAGAGTCTCAAAACTATGGCTGATGCATAAGCCACTGTTAGAAATACATTTTGTATTATGACATTCATATCCATATATGAATCTAAATTACTGAAAAAAAATGTTAACAAAAATACTTTTTTATTAGACATATTCTGATAGTTTTCTTTTCACCTTATATTTTGTTTTCAAAAATTCAGGTTTTGTTTTGTTTGTTTTGTGACAAGTTCTCCCTATGTAGTTCAGACTGGCCTTGAATTCACTATGTAGCCCAAGATGACCTGCAACTCACAGTGATCCTCCTGTCTCAGCCTTCTGAGTGCTGGGATTTCAGGTGTGTGCCACCATGCCTAGTTAAAAAAAAAAAAAAGAAATTCTGCTTTATAGCCCATTAAAATGATCTTACCACTCTGAGACTCAGAGTGGGAAACATAGACATAAGCCAATCAGGGAGTTGGTTGGACTCAAGATTATTATGAAATTCTAGTATGTTTTATCTGAAGCAAATATGTTTTGTAGAAGTCATAGATGACTATATTTGTGGTTTATTTCCCATAATGTAAAATTTCAATTATTTTGAAGTCAGGCATTTTTGGAATCAGTATGTGGCTCATGCTGATAAAAGATGATTTGGTAGTATAGCTCTTTAAATTAGAGATTTTGCAGTGAGAAGAATCATTTCTTAAACCTGGAGTTTTAAATATGAAGTTGCAACCTAAGATAAGAAAGAAAATCTTCTCATGAAGAGTCTTCTAAACAGAGAAGAAAATCTCCTAAATGGAAACTGGCAGCAGCCTGGAGAGAGGAAAACTTCTGAAAAATTACAGAGCATTCTCTATGATGCTGCACTTTTACCACAGAAAAATGAACCTTTCCAAGAATTTTATGGTTAAGATATCTTAAAGTTTTTCTACCCAATGTGCCACTTAGTAAGTGCAGGACACTCCTCTATGGTATTCCTTCAGTTATTAAAAAGATATTTATTTAACATCTATCATATATCAAGAAATTTAGAAAAAACCCAAATTTAAGTTTTTAATTTTTTTTCCTTTTTTTAAAATCAGATTTTATTGGTACATTTTAGCTATACATAATGATCACATTCATCACGGAGAATTTGTACCTGCACATGAGCAGAAACAACCCAAATTTTAAAATCTATCTCCTAGATGCCTATAATTCATGAAAGGAAATAAAAGATGAGCAAAATACTCTAACACAGTTATTCCCACAATCGTCTCTTTATTGTCTCTTCTTGTAGTAACTTGGTTTTCTATGGCTGCTGATTTTTTTGTTAGAAAGCACGGGATTTTAGAAAGCTCTTCATATTGAACAGTTTTCTAGGTGACATCACTGATCTTATTTCTGTCTTTGCTAGCCACATAGTTTAGTAAGAAACAAGTCTGGAGAAAACTCAACTTTACCAGACTGATATCAAGAAAAATATACATAACCAACAGTGAGAACTTGACACATCCACTAGCACTCCTAATTTTAGGGAAGCTAAATCCTGGACTGAATCCTAAAACAGAATCAGAACCATAGACTATTTCAATTGATAGAGATCCTGCAAAGATGGTTCAACTAATTTCTATAATTCTTCAAATAAGAAAATAAGTTTGCAACCTACTCCACTGAATATTTTCTAGGAAATGTGATTCTGATTTCATTAAGGACATCAGTGGGAAAGTAGGATTCACTTTTCAGAAGTTTAATTAAGTCAACTTTGCTGCAACAGATTTTCCTACCTGAGGCTGACATTTGATATGTTTTAGCTTCTAAAGTAACCTTAAACATGAAACTATGTTTTATGATGAAGAGTTTGTATAAGTAGTATTCCCAAGTGAACTATAAGCAGGAAGAGCTAGTATGAACAACTAATATGTTACAGCATAGCCTTTTCAAGTTTTGAATAATTACTGGTATTACACTATTTTTACAGTTTACGAAGTGTGTTCACAAACCTGCTTCTTTAAAGCCCCATAAGAATCTTCAAGGTGGGCATTTTTAATACCTTACCTTACAAGAGAAAACTAAGAAAGAATATTTCTATACTCTTAGTGAATGAGTATGATAGCATAATGGCTTTCTAGTCAAATTTCTTGATTTTATGGAACTTAAAGAATGAAAGGGTTAGGCTGTGAAGAAGATGAGAACTAGAACTCAGGAATAAGACTCTCAGGAAAGTTCTTTGCTAAGGTTCTGTCCATACTTGCTAGAATCCTATGGGAGTGTTTTATAAGTCGCATTACTTTCCACTAAACATCTATAAATAGACTCATAGTATTCCTAAAATTTGCCTACTAAGGACAAATTTTATGCTCAGTTGGTTATAGCTCGGACATTTTTCCACATTGATATTGGTGTTGCAATCTCGATTTTGTTTTTGAAAGGTGAAATAATCAGTGCTCAACAGGTTTGTGTTATGGTCAGTATCTAAAACGTTCCCAATTTTAGAGCCAGCCATCATAGACTGAAACCTCTGAAAACATGAGCCAAAATAAATGCTTGCACCTTTAAATTATAGATGGCTGGCATTTTGTTCCAGCAACAAAAAAGCTGACCAGCCAGGTGTGGTCCCCCACACCTATAATCCCAGAACTTCAGAGGCTGAAGTACGAGGATTGCGGTTAGCTTGAGGCCAGCCTGGGGTACATAGTGAGTTTAAGGCCAAACTGAACTACATGGTGAGACCCTGTCTCAACACCTCCCCCGCAAATAAAAAAACTGACCAACACAGTATGCTCCAGTGCCATCATATCTATTATCTCTGACCAATGGCATTCCTGAGTTGTTTGTACCCACAGCAATCTGGTCATTTCTAGATATTTTGAAGACCTATTCCTGCACCTGACTCTGTATTCCAAAAAATAAAGCAAATGTATCTTTTGATACTTAAATATAGTCAGCTATATTTCTCAAGAAACCTAGAACTGAACAAAGACTAGAGCCATGTGGTAATTAAGCAGTCTCTTCACAGAACAAAGTTGACACTGTGGTGTTTTAAGAGCAAGACTGAGGTCTTTTTGTAGATACCTGGGCTGAATTTGAAAGCTGATACTAATATCAAGTACTATTTTTTATTCTTCGATTTTTAACAAAAACTCTGACTGTTGGAGTACCTTTCATGGGTTTTCTAACTATTTTCACTCTTTTGAATTAATTTAAGGGAACTGTTAGGTTTAATGATAGTCTTTGAGAATTAGGAAAGTAGGTTTTCTTCCTCCACACCATCTTGAGTCACAAGTATACACAGCAAGCAGTTCACAGAATACTCTTTGATGGAGCTATCAATATAGCTGAGAGGGGAAAGAATTTGGCGAAACCTAGCACTGACATTTGATGGTAGAATTGAAGAAGGAATTTGATACTCTTAATTTGATGTTCTTAATGAATATAAAGTGGGATTATTTTTTTACTCCTAACATAAAAAAGAAAACATTCATCATCATTGTAAACTCCTGGTGATGTTCTAGTATAATTAGTTTCATGTGTTGCTAGCATCTATGCCTTGCAGAAAAGTAAACAATTCTACAGCATTTTAAATTAAATTTTAGTGATTTTGACTCATGTGTCTATCAAGATGATAGTCACGCATCATTTGCAGCACTCTGGAAAATCCAGTGTCCTCTTTTACAGTAAATGTGAAACCTTCATTAAACCAACATTGACATGGAGAACCCCCCCATCGTTATTAGCTAACCTCCAAATAATAATAATAATAATAATAATAATAATAATAATAATAATAATGTAAAAATGAGAATAACTGAAGGGAAAATGTCTAGTTAGGCTTGTCAAGCAGTGAATGAGACTGATAGTGGAAATGGACAGTGTCTTGGTTACTTTTCTTGTCGCTGAGACAAAATACCCAACACTCAAAATTAAAGGAGCAAAATTTATTTCAGATTACAGTTTATAGAGGTTTCAGTCCATAGCTGGCTGGAATGGCATGGCAGAAGAGAAACAGTTCATGGCAGAGCAGAGCAGGCAGAAGGCAACCAGCAGTGAAGCAGCAGCAGCAGCAGCAGCAGCAGCAGCAGCAGCAGCAGCATTAACACCTGGTTTTATATTCCATCCAGGCTTCCTACCCTCTGAGCAATGCCTCCCACACCCAAGGCGCGGCAACCTGAATCCCAGAATTACATTCTTAATCTTAACATAACACATTCTAGACTCAGCCACCTCCATAAAACCCCCCTATGACTGTATGAGGCTTTGGGGGAACATCTAGATACAAGTTATAATAGGTGGTATTTTTTTTTCTGGGAACTTGGGTTTAGAACTCTGAAAAAGAAAATTTTCTTTATTTTCCATGACACATGTGCTCATGATATCTTGCACTGTTTAATGTGCCCATTACCAAATCTAAACACACTTGCTTTAATAATTTGCTTATTTCTTGGAATCATGATATACTAATTTATGAGTTGGAAGAAATGGAACAAACATCATATTTTAAAAAATTTTATTTTAAAGAGAATAAAACCAAACAAAATGAAACAGAGTAAAGCCAATCAAAACAAAACAATGAAAGCAATACAGGACCTCAAAACAAGATGATAGGAAATCAACAATGGCTACCATAATGCCTCGTGTTGTCTTCAAAACAAACATCATATTCTTGAGGCCTAAACTCTTTATTTATTTATTTTTTACTATAAAGACATATATTAAATTAAAATATAGCTGAGTTCATCTTAAAACAGAGAACAGTCTGCTCATGGGATGACACAGAACACTGTAAATTGTACTACAAGTATACTGACATCCCAAGTAGCTAAGAAACGTCCCAGTGTGATTTCATCATAGGAGAACAATGAAGACTTTCTCATTTTAACTTCAGATTACCACACCAAGTAATACAATGTGACTTAGGTTTTCCTATTTTATGTACCTCTGTGAAAATAATGGAGACCACTTTGATCTTCTTTTTCTCCTGTCCCCTGGCCAACACACACAATTAGATTACAAAATTATATATGATTTTTCAATGACAGAACAGATATCTGTTGGAGGGTCTGTTGCTTTGGCCTCAATTTTGACCTGTACCAACAAGCCTGTAGATAAGATCTGTATATTTGCTCTTAGATAGTCCTTTCTTTGATCTAAGGAAACAAATCCTGTCTAAATGAATGTAAGCATACCTAAGAGAAGTAGTGTGTAAAGACAGTAGCAGTCATTAACATCATAGCATAAATCATTGAGTTCAGGTATTAACATTTATCATAGGACTTTTGAGGACCTGTGTCAGGCTGAAAGACAGTAAAAACATCAAAACATACCTGTGAGGAGAATCAGACCTCTGCCATTTTTCACTGGACAGTACTGGACAAGCTTTGGGCCCAAGTTTGTATACATGAATTGAAGGGATTGGATTAGAATGATGATTTTTATTTTTAAATCTCAAAATTTTCAGATTTTCCCTCGGGGAAGGGAAAGGACTAGAACCATGGCAGATCTTAATCAACTTACTTATATATTTGGCCTTTTTGCAATGTTTCTTTGGAGAAATATTTTGCAACTGGAATATAAGAAAATGCACAGTGTGAAAGTGACCCTACTAGGAGGTATTTTACAATTTCTTTTAAAATTGCAACATTTAATGACTTTCTATATTCTGTAACTTGACCCTGTCTTCTCAGTTTATACTGGGATAAGCTCCTGAGGGACATTTTTGCAGAAAAAGTCCTGTCAGGGCACAGAACTTTGTAGCCAGGGGTTTCCAGGTGTGGGTCAGAGGGGGCTCAGATCCTTGGGGGTCTATGTGGATTTGCAGCAGGTAGCACTGTTTGCCCAACCAGCTGGTTTCTCAGTGTTTCCCAAGACTAGTCCTTGGGCTACCTACTTCATGGGAGAATCATCTACTTTGTGGAAGAGGATTTTATCTGAGAAACTTAACAATTTCCCTTTCAGAAATGTCATCTCTTGCTAAGAAGTACATATCCTGCCACTTTTCAGGAAACAAGTTTGGGGCTTTAATAATTTCACTAGCCACATCTCATCAAACAAAATGTAGCTTAAAAATACATATAAAAAATTGCTTTCTAGATGATGATCTTATCAGGCATAAAGAAACTCTAAATATAAAACATCCTGTGTCTTGGCTCTTCCCTTGGTCCTAACTTGTAAAGTTTTCTGGAGTTGTTCCAACACAACTTTTTTAAATAACGTCAAACGAAATTTTAGGACATTCTTTCAACAGTCCTTTAAAATATTAGGAAGTACAAATGTCACTAATTTGAACTGATCAAAACAGAGAAGGAGTGTTGTTTGATATTATTACTGTGATGCTCCGATACACTCTCTTTTTGAATTAGGAATAAGAATGGGAAAGTTTGGGAGCTGCCTGGGATTTTTATCGTTGAGATCATTAGGATTTGAGGCCTAAGAGAAAATACCCTCCCTGTTCCACTAAATTCTCAACACTTAGTGTTAGAATAAATTCCAAGAAGCAAATTTTCAAGGGTCTGGGAGTAGTTGTCATAAAAGTGGCAAGCACAGGGTTGACAATTGGGCCTAGGTATCTTGGCATCTCTATGTGCTCCTGACTGTGGCAGTATAGGTAACTGTAGTAAAGTGGGAGGAGTTTCCCAGAGATTGGAGGGAAGGAGACAAAGCAAATGTCAGCAAGTACTGATGGCTAGCTTCCAGACTACCGTAAAGTAAAATGGGTTTGTGCGTGGTTATGCCTCAGTGATCATTGAAATTTCTCAGCCTTGTAAGTGACTTCTGGCCGAGAACAAGTGTAAAATGTTGTGGGTGTTGATCTTGTTTACTTCCATTGTAACTGGAAGAGCTTTTTTTTTTTTTTTTTTTTGCGGCACTCGGGATTGAACTCACAACCTCGCACCTGCCAGGGCAGGCTCTTAAGTCACTGAGCCAAACTGCCAGCCCTGGTTTTTTGAGGCAGGGTCACACTATGTAGCTCAGGCCAGCCTTGTGCTCATGTTGTAGCCCAAGCTGGCCTTGAACACAGGGAGAGCATTTTATTCAAGATGGAATAATATAAAATATATTGAGAGAATGCAGATGCCCAGTGAGTTTTCATTAGGCCTACTTTTTTCTAACTGGGAAGATCAGAACAAGTGTGAGGTACCTGGTAGAATGAATTGGATGGGGACTAAGAAAAAGTCTTGCTGCATTTACCAAGCTATGCAGGCAAAGTTCTGGCCTTCCTTTGATCTCTGTAATCCTTCTTGGAAAGTGATCTTCCCTTTCGAAGGATCTAACTTGGCTCAAGTTTGTTCCTCCATTGGGCAGTACCTGTAAAATGTGTATTCTGCTAGTTAGGAAAGATGCTCAGAAGATTTGCAAGTTCTCAGTCATCTAAGGTAGGTATAGATTGCCCATTCTTTCTGTTGGTTTTAATTCTTTCCTTATTGCTTTTTAAATAGGAAGAGGTTGAGCGTGATGTTTCCTATAAAGCTGAAAATTTTCTAAGAAAGTAGGCTTTTGTAGGAACAAAGTCAAAACAACAGTGTATTTGTATTTTTAGAATAATACATTTTTTTTGCTGTTAAATTGGTGACACTATGTATTGTACATCGTAGTGCTGTTTTATAATTCCTCTAAGGCCTGGTGAAAGATCTGCAACCCTGTGTTGAGAGAAGACCATGTTCTTATGAAGAACAGAGGAGATAGTATCTGATAAGAGGGGCCTATTCCTCCAAGTTCAGTCTCTGTGACGTGACTTTGTGGTATCTCCAGTCAATGAAGCTGCAAGGCGAGACCATTTGGAACATTTTTCATTAACTTAGGGGAGGATAGATAAAAGAGGAAGCAAAATTTTGGAATATATGACAGATTTAATCAAAATCAGAGAACCATGACCTATTTGAGACTAGGAAGAGGAAAGGAGAATTTGATGGCAACTTGTAATACTCAGCCTGTTGTCTCCACGCTGGCTTCTGCTTAATGGGAAAACTGTAGTTCTCCAAAGTAAAGACAGTAAATCTGATTAGGGATCTGCCTGGAACCAGGCATGTACTCTGACCTCCGGGAGAGGGGTTTTGCCTTCCCAGGCACCCTGGCCACATCCTCTGTGTACTCTGAATGACTAATATTTATTATAGAGCCATGTGATGGAAAGGTGAACAAAGGTTGTCCCTGGTCACCTTGTGTCCATCACCACAGTTGCACCTCCTGTGAAACGTGACATATTGCTGGTCAATGTCAGTAGCTTTTGAGGCAGCAGCAAATACTATTTTATAAATACAGCTCAGAAACCCTGTGTTTATAAGCATTGCAATAGCTTATCAAGCATATCTTACTCCTGATTCTGGCTCTCAGGGCATAAGGGTTTTCTCAGTGCTTCCCTTGCTGTCATGGCTGTGCTTTGACGAGTTGAGACTGATATCATGACACTGTATACTTAGTGAAGGCAAGGATCTGAGTGCGACGTGGGTAGCCACATTGTGTTAAGTAGTAGGAGAAACTCAACTCATAAGTCTCAAGACATGTGGTGCTCACTTACTCTGAGACTCTGATGTAGCAACTCAGTCAATGTACTAAGTAGGTGTCCTTTGTTATTTACAGCTTTTGCAAGTTTCTATTTGCCTTGGTTGCTTCCTCTGGAACCATCTTTATAAGTTTAGTATTTCAACCCTGCTGTTAGCAAACTGGGTCTTTCTGTAAACATGGAGTAATCTATTACACACTATTTGAAAAGAAATTGGCAGACAAGTTTCTGCCTTGACAAAGTTTTAAGACAAGTACCCTTTGTTTATAATTGACAGTTCAAGCACCAAATCTTTGCAGTTCATTTTTATGAAGCACAAATTGGAAAGTAGGCATGTGATTAGGTGGCTTTAGAAAACTATTATTAAATTTCATGAGTTTAGTCTAGGTTAGGTATCTCTCTGGCATTTCCAGAAGGTAGGAAAATACTCAATGTAGATTGTAGGAATAACTGTTGAAATCATAGATAGAATTGAATGTATATAGAAATATAAGTTAGCTGTTATGAAATAGACCAAAAATAATTATTTTTAGCAGAAATAAATTTGACCAAAATTTCTCAGAATTTCTTTTTAAAGAATGATTACACCCTAGTGTATGTAACAACAATATTTTCATAATTAGTTTTATTATAATTTAATGACAAAACAAAAGGTAGGGGCTCCAATTAAAGTAAAATTGGACTTCAGAATCCCAGGGGCATCCTGAGGCAATACTCACTCTAGGAAATTTAGTGCTTTCATATTCTCATTAATTTGTCCACATGATAAACCTAACAAATTTGTAGATGCTGATGAGGCACATTTCACATGATTTTAACATACTCATTAGAAGCATCTGCGTCTCAAAAATATTTCTCAAAGCTAATTCTTGTTTCACTGACAACTTTGGCTGGCTTCATGGGATTTTGAGAAGCTGAGTTATTCTATCAGGGGATTCAGTGTCACTCTCTTGAAACTGCTTTCCTGGGCAAAATTCAGAATGTATTATGTTTTTATGATACAACATTCATTGTCTGAAAGGCAAACATACATCATATAGATAAACATAATCTGGGATACTTATTAGAATATATATTAGTTGAGGACCTATTACACTTTGTTAGAAAAATGTTTGTAGGCACTAACCAAAACCCCCTTAAACTATCTGAAAATTTGCACTTGGAGATCAAATTATTATAGAATGCATTTAAAGTTTAAAAGTTCTATAAAGAGTTACCAATGATTAATCTGTTCTGTGTTTTGTAGAATTATAGTTTAGATAAGACCACAAGGACCTAAGGATAATCTATGAATCACAGTGCCCAAGCTATGCTCAGATAATCCTTGTGGTGGGAATTTATCATTGGTAATGACCCTTCCACTTTCATATTCCAGGGAAGATGCAGCTGGTCAAATTTGGACATCAGTATTAACCCTTCTGAGTCTTCATTTTCTCGTGTGTAAAAGAGTTCAATAGTTTTTCAGATTTCTGCTATGGGTCAGGAAATCTCAAATCTCTTTTTTGGGGAGGTGGAGACCAAAGCAGGGCCTAAATAAACAGATAAGTGAAATGAAAAAAATGTGCCATGCAGAAGTTTTTAGACACTGAGAAAAATATCTGAGACCTTCTCTAAAAGGAAAGCCTGGGACATTAACAGGTATAAAAATGTATAGAGCAATTTAACAAGATTCATGGAACTCGGAGAGCACTGAAGAGCCATAGGAATGCTTTTATTGACTTTTTTAAATACCTTCTTCCGATTTAAAGCACTGATTGCCTTTAAAAACTGGTCAGAGGCTGTTGTCTGGATCAGTATTTCCCACTAGTCACCTCCTGTCTACTCCTTTTAGAATTCCCTAGGCTGTACATTTTCATGAAGACAAAGACCTCATTTGTTTTGTGCATCTTTTTATCCAGGTTCTCACATATATAGATTTCTAATAAGTATTTCCTGAATGAATACATAAAGGGACCATATTCATTATGTAATGGGAATTACTAAAGGAAGTTGTATAAAGTAGTGATATGATCTTTCCATTCCTTGTTGGGCCATCTGGAAATGTCATTCAGGTAGCAATGGAGACACGGGTCAAAAAAGACTGAAGCTAAGAAAGTTATGTAGGAGAGGATAGCACTAATTCAAGAAAGCAGTCATGAAGGGGTAAAATATGTGATAATGAGGACCTTGTGGAGTGGGGTTTGTGGTCTTGATGGCTAAGAATTGGGGGATGAGAGAGTGAGAGTAGTTGAGGATCACTGTCTGAGGGTTGGTTTTTTATCATTGGTTGAAATAATGCACATGGGAGGAGAACAGGCTTTAGAGGTGGGCTGTGAATTCAGTTTAGAATACATAGCAATGAATGTGACTGTGGACAGCAAGATGGTGAGAGACCCTCTGGGCATTGATCAGACCAGTCTGGGGCCCACACTGCAGATATTGCTATTGATCCCACAACACCTATTCCACTCTTCTCTCAAAGTGATCTGCGAAATTGACATCATCTCAAGGTGGGTCTACTTGAATATATATACATACTCTGCGAACCTATTCAGTTTTTCAACTTAGTCAGCTTTTTGTTGCTGCAACAAGATTCCTGAGATAATTTAAAAGAGGAAAGGTTTATTTTGGTTCAAGGTTGCAGTCTACCATCAGCTGGCTCCAAGGCAGAAGGATGTAGTGAAGAAAGCTACTCACCTCATTGTAGACAGGAAGCAGAGGAAAGGACACTATCTGAGAAGAACATCAAGGGATGAGATACAGTTCCCAAAGTCATGTTCATTCCCTTCAACTAGGCCTTACCTCCTAAGTTTTTATCATGTCCTAATAGTGCCCTCAAACTGTGATCTCTCCAACATATTAACGCATGGATAAAAAGTAAAGCCCTCATAATTCAGTTCCCTTCCATGAATCTCACCTCTGAACACATGAGACCTAGGGGAGACATTTTTTATCTAAAAGAAACACCATTCAATTATGAATTTGGGCCTTTGACTCAAGATTCTTTTTTAGTAAAGCTCAATCTCTCCAAGTCTATCCTTCAACAGGTAGCTCTGTGTTTCTAAATATGCTATAAGTCATTTGGCCGTTCTGTGTATCAGTGATCTCAGTTGTATATTGTGGGAATGTATTCAGTATTCTTATGCCTGCCTATCTGGCTGATTCAGGGTTGGTGAGCATATTTGTATACACCTGAAGCATATACAATTGTGGTATACCCTTTTAAAAGTTGGATACAGTATCTTGGAAAAGAAGAGAACAAAGAAGAGGCCTTGAAGCCTCAAGGTCTTTTTTCCCCCAGTTGTCTATGGCCATACCACTCTGAATGTGCCCGATCTTGTCTGTTTTTCCCTGGTTAACTTGAAGGTTATTGTGCAGACTGAGTAAAATAAAACATGCAATACAGCTAGCATAATCAATGTTACCTGGCATGATTATCAATAATTTTAATAATTAAAATAATGACTCACTCATAAAATGAAAAAAAAAAAAGGAAAATTTTCTTTGTGTTAGCTTTCCTTTCCTGTCTCAGCTTTTTAGTTTTCCTGGTCACCAGTTTTCAAAATGAAGAAATGTGATCTCTTTTGGATGGGAGACTCATCATAGTGAGTTTGAGATCCACCTCTGAGACTGGGAGCATGATTCCTGGTGAAGGGTGGTGTCACGCTGCATTTTCATGCTGGAACACAGAGAGGAAGATGAATGTTAATTAGGATTATGGTACCATGGAAGCGTACTATTCTGTGAGAGCTCAGGAGAAAGAGAATGCCGCTTTTTTTTTTTAAACAATCTTGAGTGTCATGTGTATATTAATTCTTGGGTTCAAGCCAAATTACTGTGGGCATAGGATGCCATTTATTATTTTTAGGTACTATTAGGTAGAGATGTAGGTTATTATTTTAGGTTATTTAGCTTAGTAAGAGGTAGGTTTGGCTAATTTTAGATGATCAAATTTCCTATTATGAACCTTCCTTAAAAAACCAATTTTGAAATGTTATCATTTTTAGTTCATGTTTATGGAGAGCTTAATATTTGAAGCATTAGTTGGATCAAGGGGATTTCATGCCTGGGTACTTTTTGCATTTTATTGTCTTCCCACTTACTTACTTGATTTAGGATCCCTACAGCTTCTTAAATTTCATGAATAAATGAGTTCAAGAGAAAAGCATACACACCCAAAACAAACCAATACTAAACTCTCTCCTCCAATAACACTACTGCCCTCGGAAAGATATACATAAAGCAAAAAATAAAGTGACAAGTTTCCTGTTTCATGAATGCCTTGAATTTTAATGATTTCTTGAAATTTAAGACAAAAGCTTTTATAAATAACGTACAAATCATTAAGAGCATAGTCTCTAAACTCTACTATATAAAAATTTACACTGATTGCCCAAGATGATTTCCACATGTTTACTCTCTCTGCATGTAATTAAATTTTGGTAAAAATTATAACTTATTCAGCTACTTTTTTTTTTTAAGAACAACTCTCAACAGGCACATGAAAGTGTTTTGCACTGGGACACTACCAGCAGCACTATCCCTGTAGGAGTTGTCCTTCTCATGACAGAAATCTCCTTTTCAAAAATCTGTCTGATGTAGCCCGGCTTGGTGGCACACTCCTATAGTCCCCACACTCAAGATGCTGAGGCAGGAAGATCACTGTCAGTTTGAGGCCAGGCTGGGCTACATAGGGAGTTCAAGTCTGGTCTGAACTATGTAGCAAGACCCTCTCTTGAAAAAATAAAAATAAAAAATCTGTCTGACTTAAACCCTTCTCTAATTTTAACCAGAGGAAGGAAAGTTGAGCTAAAGAATATGATGGATCAATCACTTGAAACCCATCACTTGGGAGGAAATTGCCACAGAATTTGGATGACAGAATAGAAAATTGGTACAAGTAAACTATTGGGTTTGTATTTATAGATGTGAAAGGAAGTGGGAAGAAAATTACAATGGGCAGTAAAATTAAATCTTCAGGGAGAATCAATATATTATAGTAAAACAGGATATGAACATTGTTTTCTTATGTGTTGGGAATTGAAATTATAAGTTTGTGAAAATGTGTGCACTGTATCAAGTGGAATGTGACAGTGTAATGCACGGCAGCTGGAGAGGAGACAGATGCCACGTTGTGAATGAAGAAGGGAGCGGAAAGGCGGGTACACAAGAGAACAGCACAAAGGCATGCATCATGCAGAAATCACGACGATCTCTTAATGAAGGGAGATGGTAAAATAATCAAATTCAGAGTCATAAAGCAGATGGAGAACACTGAAAGAAAAAGAAGAAGGAAAAATAATTTGACAGGAGGGGAAGGATGAAGAGGTAGAGGGAGAGCATGCACTGATGGAATGGCTCTGTAATGACCTGTTTCTCATGAAAAATGCATTATCCTAGAAGGGAATGATTTTTCTCCTCCCTCACACTACTTTGATTTGTGTGTCTACAACACACCAAACCCAGTGGGATGTAACCAATGAATTTAGAGCTACCAGAATGATCGGCCAGAGACTGCCATTGTAATAGACACCAAATACAGCATAAATAATTAAATATCGATGCAAGTCAACTAACATTTTTTGAGTGTGTACTCCCAGAATGATGCATTCATCAGTATTCTGACAGAAGTTTAAGGTCTTAACAGAAAAGCAAAACCCAAATGAACCACAAAAGTGAATTAGAGGAAGAGGGACTCAAAGGGATAAATGCAATATAGCTCAGTAGTCTTCAGTCTTTCTTGGAATGACAGACATCTTTGCAAATCTCACGAAAACCTCAGACTTATGACCAGGAACATATATATTTGTTTGTACCACCAATATTTTGCTTTCATCAGGAGGCTTATAGATCTCTTGAAGTTTGGTCGTAGATCCCTTAGTTTAAGATTTTGGAATGAGTGTTGAATTTAATAGAGACATGATTTTTAATGGTCATAGTTGAAAAGAATTACTGAAGCTCATGAATTTAAAATTAGCAAAGAGTAGGGAATAGAAGTCTTCCTTCTGTGAAATGTTTAACAAAACAACTGCTTTCTCAGTCCCCCTATGGAATGGTATTTTTTGGTTCATTTATGTATTTATTTGTACCTTGCAATAGTCTATAAAATTTTGGCTTATAGGGTGGGGAATAGCTTAGCTGTGCAGTGCCTGCCTGGCAAACACAAGGTCCTGAGTTTGATTCCTGGTACAAAAAAAGAAAATTGCCTTATAAAAATGCATACAGTACAAAAAAAAAAAAAGGATCAGATTGAAAAGTAAACATGAGTTTAAAAAAAATCCAAGGACAAAAGTAAACAGACCCTATGGTGTCATGGTATGCATAAGCTACAGCTTTGGAACTTCCTGTTAGACAGAAGATAGAAGAAGGCTAAATAAAGACAGAAGAAGTTAAATTAAGAAATTACAACAATCCATACAGTAAAAAGAAACTTAGATTTTAAGTGGTTGGCAGGGAACATTAGGTTTCAAGTAACAGACAACCCCACTGACGATGGTTTGCACAAGTTAGTGGTTTTTTTTCTAACAGAGTAGGTAGTTGTCTAATCATGTTGTGAGAAATGCAGGCCTTTTCCAACTGTCTTTTCCATTGTCTTTTGGGTGTTGTTTTTCATACTTGCCTTAAGTGAGCTGCTGTAACTCTTAGCATCACATGAGAAGAGGTAAAGGAAACCTAGGGTGCACTTCTCCATCTGTATTTCTCATCAAGAAGCAATTGTCAGGCTAGAACCCCTCTCCCCTGATTTTTTTTTTATGCTCCCTGGTCAGAGTGGGATCATATGAACATCCCAGGCTACAAAAAACTGGGAAAATAAGCAACTGCCCTTTTGGCCTTCTTAGAGAAAGCGAGAGAAAGGATGGTCTTGGAAATGGCTTTGCCATAGTGTCTTCCACACAGGATATAAATAGTTTTTCCTCATGTTCAGCAAATTCGCTGCTGGGTGCC
This sequence comes from Dasyprocta punctata, assembly GCA_004363535.1. Taxonomy (NCBI): domain Eukaryota; kingdom Metazoa; phylum Chordata; class Mammalia; order Rodentia; family Dasyproctidae; genus Dasyprocta; species Dasyprocta punctata. Next base: position 9,939 of record RJWM01004271.1, on the reverse strand, counting down.
CTCAGAATGAGAGTACTGTGGGAGACATCAGACTATGCCCTAAACTTCAGTGCTTACTGTAAATATATGTGAGTTCCATAGCAGAAGTGCAATGGAACTTCTGCTTCTTCTTTGCAGGTTGATGTCTTAAGCTAAGGAATCAATTTGGAGAAGAGAAATAACAGGAAAACAAAACAACACATCCAAGTATACAGCCCCATTATGGTCTGGTTTAATTCCAAGGGTAACAGGTATCTTATCACAGTAATGTATGGGTATTGATGCCCTTGACAGTGCTTTTGTAAAAATTATTTCTCATAAGTAGAATTTGAGTATGAACAGAGCATTAAAGGCTGTGATACCTAGCACCAAGCTACCAAGAGCACAAAATTCTACACTACTGATATGGACCAACCAGTAAGCGAATAGAGTTAGAGACTCTTAATAAAAACAAGAAGCTAAAGCAAGACATGTGCCTAATGAATGAACATTCAATGACTGTAGAGATGAGCCCCAGGAAATATTCTGCCCACTGTATTCTCCTAGAATGTGTCTCTATTTCAATGATGGTATGTACAATCCATATCTATGTAATTATATTGATGGCCATGAATCCACTCATTATGTATCCCCAGATCATGTTGTCTTTTACATAACAGACTTAGATCTGATTATATTAACTAATTAATCTATTTATCTTTTTGGTACTGGGTATCGAACTCAGGACCTTGCCTTTGCCAGGCAGCTACTGTGTCTCTGAGCTATAACCCTGGCCTTTAGGTCTGATTTTAGAGATATTTTGAAAAAAAATTTTATTGAATAGTGGAGTAATAGATGCTTAGATAATATTTGGAGGGACATTTGTGCACAAAAAATACATAGTAATTTATTTCAATCTATTTTCAGTAGTAACTGCCTACTTGAAATCATAATATTAAGCACTGTTTGATCTCTCACGCTTGAAGACCAGAATAATCTGACTAGTGGCCAGACCCTTGATGGAAGATTGTGCTTTTGCTTGAGGAATCTATGAACTAGTTCAAGGCAGGGGCATGTAAATGGTATCTGAGAAAGGAAACCTGAACATTTATAATCACTGTTGTCTTAACAAGGAGTAAAGCTTATGGTTGAAAGATAAACTTTCAACTTAATTATAATGCTTTTGTGCCTATTTCTATGTTCAGGTCTCTTGCTTTGACACAAAGGATTAAGGTCTATGCTTTGCTTTAAAAGTAGAGGCATTAATGAATGAAAAGAATTGCTGAATGTAGTTTCCATATGTGAAAATTTAAAATACATCTCCACCATTTACAATCAAGCCACATCTTTTGTACTAATTGTTGGTTTAGATTAGAAACACAGAAACACAATTTACTAATTGTTGTTTTTATTGCTATAGACATAAGAAAGCATGCCTATCTTATTTGTAGCTTAGTAACAAATGGAAAATAGTATGATACAAATTACTCATTTAATTGCAGTAATAATGGGAAAAGAAATCTGAACAAAATTCGGGGAAAATGAACTAAGCTTATTTGTTGCAAAAAGTTGAATGAGATGGAATGTGAAAGAACAAAATTTTGGGCAAAGAATGTCAGATATTATATGCTAAGAAGCAGACTGATGGTATTTCTTTATTTCCAGCATCACATTATACATTCTTTTAGGGTAAAAACTATTTTCCAGTTTTACATTTATTCACTTAATGTATACTATGGCACTATAGGGAATCAAAAATAAAGAAGAAATAATCCTTGGCTCTCTATGGTCCATGTTTTACTAGAAAAGAAATCATGTTTACAGAAAAATCTGTAATAGAAGATAGATTGCTCTAAATCCCATGACAGCAAAATAGAACAAATTCCTGGAACTCTGGATAAGGAATGATGATCTCTAGCTGTACTGCATTAGGAAAGACTTCAGAGAGGAGGGAACCTCTGAGCTGGGTATTAAGAGTGCAGCAGCATTTTGCCCCCAGCAGATGATAGAGAAATGGAGCTGAGGATAAAGAGCCAATGGCAGAATAAGGTCCCTATGTAGAAAACAGGAAAATATTTGATTTTCTTGGTCCATGAGAGCTCACTAAATGGAGAGATGAAAGATAAGGTTTCAAACATGAGTTGGAGTCAGGTTCTGGAGAGTGTTAGGTTTTGGTTAAGGCACTTGAGCTTTTGTCTGATCCATAGTCAGATGCATTATCCATTGTGTTACTGGCCCATTCCTGAATTCTCTTTGACAACAACAACAACAACAAATAGAGGTTAGGTAGTTTTTTGAGTACCTGATAGGCCAATACAATTCTTCCAGTGAGGATGCATTCCAAGACCTGTGGTGGATTTCTGAAACCGCAGGTAGTACTAACCCCTATGTACACTATGTTTTTACACAGACACAGACACAGATACACACACACACACACACACACATACACACACATGAATGCATACACACAGATACATGCACACAATAAAGGATAAAGTTTAATGTATGCATAATTATGTAAGTAGTAGATTAACAACAATAACTGAAATAAAATCGAAAAATTATGACACTATAGTAGAATAAGAGTTTCTTAAAATTTATGAATTGCTTATCTCTGGGATTTTCCCGTTCACACTTTTAGACCGTATATGACTACAAGTCACTGAAACCAGGGAAAGAAAAACTGCAGTTAAATGTGGACTATTAGTTTTTGAATGGAGGAAGGGTCAGGTGACCCAAAAGATGCTATCATTCTGCGCATGCAGAAATGCTTCACACTGTTAACATATACTAATTGTAGATAAAAGTTTTTAATTGGCTACAGAAAACTCATGAGCAGAAAAGCCACCTAAAAGGCACTGAGAATGCCTGGAAACTTAAAAGGAACAAGCAAGAGAAGAGCCAGGTACTTTTTATTGCTCCCAGTATTCATCTCTACCCCACCTACACACATCTCCATCACAACTACATTTCTCAGTCTTTCCTGTTGCCAGAGGTTAGATGTATTTCAGGAAGTGAGATACCTCCCATAAGATTCTGAAGGTGAAATGTTGGTGGAGGCCGTTATTTTCACGGCAGTGGTGACTTTGGCAGAAATAATTTTTTTTTTTCGGTACCGGGGTTGAAACTCACCACCTTGTGCTTGCCAGGCAGGTGCTTACACCATTGAATTAAATCCCTGGCCCAGAAATTGTGGTGAACAAACTTCACATTCCACTGTCCAGTGGTCAGTTTCATGAATGTGGGGTAGTTATGAAACTGGCAGCTATCTCTTGACCTCTAGGTGTTGACAATGATTTCCCGACCTCTGGTTCATAGCTACCTGGTTAAAAACTCAAAACCCAGTAGCACCATGATCTTTAGCAGGGCTTCCTCACATTTCTGCACCTCTTTTGATGATTTTGTTGTACCAAATACCTGCGTTAAATTCCTATCTATTTGAGTTATCTAAAACAGTTTCTGTTTTCTGCACTGAACCTTGACAGGAAAAGGGAACAAGAAGGCATTCATGGCAGAAGGAAAGAGTCACTCAGGGACAAGTCAACATAGTATTAAAAGACTGATTCAAGTTGGCCCTTTTGCAGTACAAAGGGCATCAAGGTGTATTTTGGTCTCTTCCGGGGCAGCTCTTCTTCAGCTTCTCTTTCATTTACCTGAAAAAAAAGGAAATATTTTTTCCAGTTTAAAAAATTATATATATTCGTTGTAGAAAACTTCGGAAATATGGAAAATTATAAAGAGCAAAATAAAAAAGCACCTGTAAATATGCCAAAGATAACTTCTCAAATTGGTAAAATGAGGTGGAACTGTTGAATTGTAACAGAAAATGGCCCCCCAGCCATTGTACTTCAGTTTCTTAGTTGCCCAGGTAATAGTTCCTGTTACAGTTTCTGTTACTACTGTCTCCTAGAAATGGTTTGTCACTGTGATTCATAGTACAAGAACCAAAGACAGCCAAACACTCTGCTTCTTGCTTGCAGCCCCATAAAAATCTCCCTCCCTGAGCCTTCAGGGCCTGACATTTTGAGGAACAATTGATTCCTTGTTGGTGTCCATCTGACGTTAAATAAATCTGCCTCCAAATCCTGGGTGTCATTTTGATGTTTCCACTTGCCATTGCAGAGTGACAGCAAACTCAATATAGGAGTGGCAAGTTAGATGGACATTTCTTTCTTTCTCATCTTAAAAAAAATTATTCGAATATAAGCAATCTAGGGATGATATGTTGGCTCCATGACCACCAGGAACTCAGGCTTGTTTTCTCTTCTAGTTTTGCTATCCCTGACACACACTTCATTGACCAAGTCAATTGATCTAGCCCACTCTGTCATGGCTGCTTTCCATCTCATAGGAAGGAGGGAGGAAAATAACGAGTATTCCCTTCTCTTTAAGGAGATCACATGATACATTTTTCTTCTTTTCTCCTTGTTCACAGGGTTTCACAACTATTTGAAGAAAAATCTGAGAAATGCAATCTTTATTCTGGGTAATTCTGGGATTACTTTATCATTTAAAATTGTTATTAGTTGGGCATGATGGCACACACCTGTAATTCCAGCACTCTGGGAGGCTGATGAAGGAGGATTGCAAGTTCAAGCCCACTCTGGGAAACTTAGTGATTCAGCAAGGCCTTGCCTCAAAATAAAAAATTAAAAAGAGAGTTGGGGGTACAGCTCAGTGTGAAGGCCTTAGGTTTGATCCTTAGCCCCTCAGAAAACAAAATAAAACAAAAACCAAAAAATCCTTTATCATTCCATCTTCTACTGCTTGACTTTTCTTCTTTTATATTATTAGTGTACCTGAAAATGTAACACCCTACTGGGTCCCTCAAAACAACCCTGTTTAGTGACAACTTGGAAACCTATCTTGACCTGGCCTTTTGATCATTTTCTAAGAAGATCCACAGGATGTATTGTCAGTCCTTCATCTGACCCATCAATTTATCTTACCTTCTAAATGTCAAGTAGTTCCAGAAAACATCTTCCTTAAAACTTCTCAGAATTAATGGCGGCCTTTGTGCACCTCAAAGGAAGAGCCAACCAATGTCCCTCCTTCGGCTCCTTTCAGAATTGCACATTATTTTCATTATAATGCAAACTATAGCTCTTCTAATTTTCAACCAGTATTATTTCTGAGTTCTTTCAATTTGGTGAGTTTCTTCCAACCACATTATTTTCCTACTTTTTTCCACTATTACATTACAAGCTTCTCAAGGACTGAGAGCTTCTCAAGGACTGAGGTTGCCCTGGCCACAGAAATATATGCAGATCCCATTTGACCCAGCTATTCCCTTTCTAGGTATTTTCTCAGAAGAATTAAAAACATCATACCACAGCAATATATGTGAACCCATGTTTATAACAGCACAATTTGTGATAGCTATATCTTAGAAACAACCTAAATGCCCATCAACCGAGGAATGGATAAAAAAGATGTGGTATTTTTATACAATGGAGTAATACTAAGCTATAAAGAAAGATGATCTCAAGGCTTTTATAGGTAAATAGATGCAATTTGAGACAATAGTTATAAGTGAAACAAATCAGACTCGCATGTGAAAACATTGTATTGTCTGCCTAGTATAAGAAACTGAAAGAGTAAATAAGATCCAAAATGTATAGTAGATATTGTGAAAGGAGAAGAAACTGCTTAAAAGGAAAGAACAAATGAGATGAGGGGAAAGGAGAAAAGAAGGAAGATGAAAAAATCTATATATACCTGAGATAGCTAAGATAATTATACAGTTAATTTCTATGAATTCACTGAAAAGAATGGTTTGTGCTTATATAGTTTGATCAGTTTTTCATGTCTATATGCTTGTAATCTGAGCAACTACTTTAAAGATAACGATATGCAATATATTAACCATTGTTGATCTCCTATTATCTTGTTTTGAAATTCTCTATCATTGTTTTTATTGTTTTTTCTCTTTAAAATAAAAAAAATATATGCAGAGATTTAATTAATGTGTTCTATAGATGAGTTTCTTTCATGGCTTCCTTTAAGCTTTGCAATACTCAGTAAATATCTGGCATCTTTCTTGAACCAACCATGGCTCTTATCTACAATATTTTGGGCTTCCCAAAGCTTAAGGCTTTAAGACAGAAGGACACACAGTTGGCTTGTAATGCTGTCTCTTGTAGGGATTCAGCTCCTGGCTGTGACAGTCTCTTGCCTAATAAGGTAGGAATGATTCTCCAAGGACATTAAGGATCACTCCAATACAATTCAGTGTCTAACTTCTGTAACTACAATAGGACAAGGAAAAAAGTCTTATGTGGCTTCATTAGTCAGTGATATTCTAGGTTAGGCTGCCGTAACAGTATTCAAATCTTGGTGGCTTTAAACCAAAAAAGTGATTTGTTCATGCCATTTGTCCTTTGTGGGTTGGTAAGAGGACTGTGACATTTTGGAGTCCCCAAATTGGCAGTTCCAACATTTCAGGGAAGAAAGAGTGTGCTGGAGGGTCTCGAGTCAGTAATTCAGTACTTCAGCTAGGAGGAGACGACATCACTTCTATTCATCTGTTAGCACCAGGAAGTACTCTCTACCTTATGTCTGAAAGGAGAGGTAACTGGGAATATTTAGAGAACAGCACTAATGACCTCTACAGAACCTAAGAGAAGTCTAGTCAGCTGTGGTGATTAATATTCACAAGCCAGTATTTGATCCAGACTAACTTGAGATAATTGCAGAAGGCATTTCTAAGTCTCTCTGTGTTTCAATCAAAGGAAATCACTTTCATCATTTTGCTCCTAATTACTTTGTATCTCTTTCAAATTTTTCCTACTTCAAAGTACAATCAGTAAAATGTTCTGAGAGCTCTGGTGTAAATCCCAGGCCTGCCTCAGCTCCCTGGCTAGCACCTTCACCTTGGCACTTGGGCTGTCCTCGTGTGTCCGCCCTGCCTCCTCCCCTCCCCCATCACCCTGGGCGTCGCTCGCAAGCATCCCTGTTTCACTGGATGGCAGCAATACACAAGGGCACCTCATTGTTGGAAGGGAACTGCCTTCTGCCTGCCAAGGACTAATGCAGACACACAAAGCAATATCAGGCAAGGCTTCACATCAAAGGAAACCTTGCCTGGGCTTGCCAAGAGCAGACTGCTTCTGTGTCGCTCCCTTCTGCCTTGTTAGTATTCTTAGGGCCCAAGGGGCCCATGGTGTCCTCACCAGGCCACTCGTATACCCAGCCTCCTGTTCTCTGACACCTGAAGCTCAGGGTGCTCACTGAGTTGGGGTTCAACCACTTGAACACAGCAGAATGCCAAGTGTTTAAATGTTGGGTGATTAGAAATGAAAAGCCATGAAAAATATTTACCCTGTGAACTCTATTTGAATAAGAGAATAGAATACTTCCCTTGTTCCATGCAACAACACACTGAAAGAAATTTCTGCCTAAGATCTTAAGGGGAAAGAAAAGCACAAGAAGGAAAACTTCCCTACTGAGGAGGGCAGGGTGCCCCATGAGCAGAGCACGGGGAGCTCCAGCACCAGCCCGAGGTGGGGGCGGGCTCCCCTGGCATTCAGACCCAGTGGGAGGAGGGCTGTGCCAGACTGGGAGCCCAGAGAAACTGCAAGCTCTACTTTAGAGTCAACATAAGAACCCACATTCTGTAGCTTTAAGGAAAAGGAAAAGTCTGTGTTTTACCAGGAACGTGAGAAAATATGGAAAAGGGGAACTGGCAGGAAGGAAGAGCATAGAAATATTACTCTAAGAAACAGGTAAGGTCTTCTGTTCTGCATGTTCAAAAACTCTTCCAAAAAGATACATTTATCTTCAAAATACAATAGAAGTGAGAAAGTTTTAATGTCAAGTGTTTTGAGAGTTGGAGGGGGGACATGAAACATAGTCTTTTTCCTTTTTTTAAGTTAAGGCTTGGGAATGTTAAAGGTTTGTGCTTGTTTGTTTGTACTTTTTGTTTTGTTTTGCTTTGTTTTGTTTTCACAGTCACACAGCTGATGTCCGGTGGGAAGCCAGGGCTGGAACCCTGAACTTTTGCTTCTCAAGGATGGGTTGTTAAGTCTCAGTGTGGTATAATGGTGCTAGGAGTAACATGGGATCAGAGCACACAGATCTGCAACTTCGGCAAGCACAGTGTTTTTAACGTGGTGACTTCAACCCTTTGACTAAGATCTTCCACTGTAGCCAACCCTACTGCACTGTTCCAACAGCTTCCCAGAATGGTAGTAATTAGAGAAAAACAGAAAAAAAAAATGGATAGGACCCAGAGAAAATGTCAGATTGCTAGTATTGGGTGGAGGTGGAGATAATGCATAAACTTACCACTTCTTTGTGACCAGAGGCTCTTTATCTGAAGTCCATGGTGAGAACTCAAGCATTCAATATGAAAAGACAGTTGTATCATTTACAAAACTCTCACTGAAATGCTGCATTCCCTTCCTTATAAATGTAGGTAGCAACACAGAATGGTGTTTGCAGTACTTGGACTTTATCACTGCTAAAAATAAATACTTTCTACTAATATTTACTGAAAATGTCTTTATCTTTGCAATGATGGCAATTTTTTGATCTGCCACTAGATTTTGTTATACAGTGGTTAATAAATATGTATGTTACCATGCTATGGATTTTTGTTTTGTTAACAATATTAATACAATTGGATTCTTCTGTAGTTCTATATATTTTATTTTAAGCAGTTAAAAGCATTATTCTGAGAAGTGATCTGTAGACTTGACCCAACTGTCAACAGGGTCTCTGACATGTGAGGGGTGAACAAGTGTCAGCTTGCTGATGGATTCCCATGTCACTAGGTCCTGTGTCCCTGTCCTGTACCCTGTGGGCTCAGAATGACAGAAATGATCACTTGTCATTCTGGTTTGGAGAGCTGCCAGTGTCTCTTGCCACAGTCTGCTTTTAATTCCAGGGTACGTCAGCCTTTGAAAACTGGCACAACTGTATTACAAAATATGACAGAAAGGAATCCATTGTTTGGCATTATTATTAAAATGAAGGTCAGTAGGGAGATTGTGATATTTATATTAAGAGAGTTATCTTCACACTTCTCATGGGAGTTGATTTTTCTCAGGGATATGGCACTGTATGTCCACTCCAAGGGAAATGAGGATTTTCATAACTAAGTTGGCATAATCAATAAATGTTCAGACTTACTATGATGCCAAGAAAAAGAAGTTTTAAAATATGAAGTCGTTTTTTTCTACTTCTCAAATAGGCCAAGGGTTTTAAAGATAATTCTCAGGATTGGTAGATGTCATAAAATACATATTTTCATAAGCTGCCCCCAAGATTTGGGACAGCCTCTGTAGATGGTGATTTGGGCTGTAGGTTTTAAAGTGCTTCTCACCCTGTAATTTTGTTATTAGAAATTTTTCCTACAGGCAGAATTCTAAAGATATCATTTCAAGGATATTCTTCAAAACCATATTTACAACAACAAAGAATTAGAAGCAATGTGAATGCCAGCAATACATAAATGTTGCTTGTATAAATTTTGCCACATTTGCAGGGCTAAGAATAATGTGGCTAATACAAAAATTCTGAAAATATGTAATGATAAGAAAATATATAAGTGTAATGTTAGACTTCAAATGCAGGACATAAAACTATATTTAAAATCATCTTGTTTTTTAGTTGAAAAATACTTGTTGTATTTCTTTGTAATGTTACATATGTCTAGACTAAATATCTATTTAAAAACTGGAAAGAGGCCCCGGAGGAGAACCAGAACCGGTCCAACCGGACCGCAACTCGCCGGCGCCATGCGGCGCCAGCTTGCATCAAGGGAGATCTGATCCGCGTTCCGGGGATGGGGGCTCCGCCGCCCCGGAGGAGAACCAGAACCGGTCCAACCGGACCGCAACTCGCCGGCGCCATGCGGCGCCAGCTTGCATCAAGGGAGATCTGATCCGCCTTCCGGGGATGGGGGCTCCGCCGCCCCGGAGGAGAACCAGAACCGGTCCAACCGGACCGCAACTCGCCGGCGCCATGCGGCGCCAG
>RJWM01004270.1:0-103298 GCA_004363535.1 Dasyprocta punctata | reverse complement strand
CAAAATAAAAATATATCAAATAAGTGTTAAATCTAATGCACATTTTAATATACAACATAATATGAAAGAAAAAACCTATCAGCAATTTTTGCGACATATTTTTTTTAGGAAACCACAGAAAATAATATGCTACTCAAATATCTTTATTTTTGATATAAAACAATCTAACTATATGTTCTTTTAATCATATAGGCACATAGAGATTGAATGTTATTTTAAATTTATTATTATTTGCCTGAAGTTTTGAATATCTTATGCCACGAACCAGAATAATGGATGTATTTTAGATAATTAAGTACATATACTCCTAGTTCTTCTGAATTGTTTTATGTTCAAGTTAGTTTGCCTTTTACTCCACATATATACTATCAAAATACATTTACTTTTTTCCAAGATTTATTATTATAAAAATGGATATGCTTTATTTGTATTAAACTTCTGATTTACATAAACGATATCTAACAAATGGTCATTAGGTAAGGGAATATTTGCACATTTAGTATTAATTTACACTATCATACTGCTTTTCTTCCTCAAATCTATTGTGTATGAGAATGACTTATCAGCCAATATCAAAAGAATCTAGACATTATCAGATTTTGTAATGTTTGCTGATCTGATGGAAATATGCTCTTCATTTTTAATTTATACTTCTGTGATTATAGCAAATTTGAGAATCTGCTTAATAAGCTTATCGTGAATCTTTAGTATTTGTAAATTGCATTTCTTAACCCATCCTTGAACATACTGATATGCATTAGCTTTTTCCTGCTTTGTTTTGTTTTTTTGCATTATAACTTCAATGTTCAAGTTCATTATTTTCATTTTAAGGCTCCTCTCAGGATTGTCTCTGATATTTTAAGTATTTACACTGAAAAAAAGATTTATTATGTAGGAATTTGTAATAAAACCTTACATTATTAAAATACCATCCAATTGATTGCTCTCTAACATAACCAAATCCACAATAAAACCTTTTTCTCTTTGACCTTGCAATTTTTCTTAGGCTGGCTGCAAACTTTTGTCCTCAAACTATTGTATCTTGGCTTTCAAAATAGCTTGGGACTGCAGGTATGTGACACCATGCCCAGATTATTGTGTTTTAAAAATTACTGTAGGTTATAGAATCCATCTTTCATTTTAAAATTTATGTTGTAAACAACTAAAAATTAACACACATGAAAGCCAATGTCCTTTTAAGACTTACTGTAAATATCTAGAAGAATAAACCAAAATACATGGAAATCTGCAGATTCATTCTGCCCATGACAAAATATGCAAAGTTAAAAGATATATTGAAAGATACCTACTGTTTCTTCTTCTAAATTAACAGAAATATAAACCAGACAAGTTTTTTAAGCACTCTGTCTCCTAGGTTGGGAATTTCTGTGGGTCATTATTTTCTGATAATGTTTTTACAGTCATAGTTTTAGTTCCATCAGTTTGACTAGTCCATTCGATACGGTTTCTTTGTCTTGCATGCTGCTCTTTAATTTTATGTTACTTTGCTTTTTATTTTGTTGGAGTATGTCAGTGTAGTAGTTTTAGAGATTTATAATTGGTGAATTCTCAAATCTTTTATTTATTTATTTATTTTGTCTTTTTTAGACAGGGATTCACTATGCAGCTCAGGTTGGTCTTGAACTCACTTTGTAGCTCAACTGGCCTCGAATTCACAGGGATCCTCCTGTCTCAGCCTCCTGAGTGCTGGAATTACAGGTACGTACCATCATGCCCAGTAGATTCATGAATCCTTACATTTCCTTGATCACAGATCGTATTTGTCCTCATTGAATGAGATGGTATTTTCTTCATTGCCATTGAAATAGTAAGCAGGATATTGACTCTCCTCATCTTCAGTTAAATTATAGCCCAAGCATAACAAGCAATTAATATAGATTTGGCCTAAATTTCATGAAGGAATTGAGTTTTATAATAGTGTAGCTAAAAATAAAAACAATGCGTTCTTCCATGCCAATGTTTCCCATTCTCAAAATAAAGTTTTTAGATTACAGTTGCATATGAAACACACACAATAGTCATCATATACTTAAACACCAATTTACAAAGGGGGCCTGAGAGAAATCTTTGTACCTAAATAGGGAGTCTCCTCTCAGACAAAAGGGAAAGTGTTCGATAACTTTAGCACATTCAATGACCAAAAATCCGTTAAGTACAGCTAATGGGAAAAACAATTATAGAGTCAAATCCTTTTTTTTTTTCCAGACTAATTGGGAAATGATGAATGATTTAGCAAAATCCTCATCTTGACTTCAATAGGTGCTTTTCCATATCCAGAGAAATAATGTGTTACAAGGAGAACATTGTTGCTTCTCCATTAATTTCACTCACACCAGCTGAAATGTCTTCCATATATGTATGAGTGAATAGTTTCTGTAGGTGGCTGCTTACAGTGCAATTATCAAATCATCAGTGTGCAAAGTCTCCAAGCAGAACTCTTGCAGGCCCCCACAAGAGAAAGGACATCCTCCTCCCTCGCCTTTCTCCATCTACTTTCTAGAATTATCTCCAACTGATTCTCTTATATGCTACTTTAGCAGCTTTTACATAATTTGGGTAAACATAAAATTCTTGATTCTTAATCATCTCTGAGAACATTCTGCAAGTGAATCTACATACCATATATATAGTTCATAGCTTGTTTGTTTTCACTTTAATGCTGGTAATCGTTTCTACTCAGTAAAATTAATTTTCTTGCTTATAACGTTACACTTTCGTGCATTCAGTGTTCTATACTATGGTTCTAAATACATCATTTATGTAAAACAACCATACAACTGATGTTTCCTTCCGTCTTGGTACTCCTCAAATGTAAAGTGAGACTAACAGCTGTCTTGTTAAGATGATTGCTCCCTTACTAATTCGTGCTTACTATTTATCAATGAGTTTCAGACACTCACCTCTTTACCTTGTTCACAGAGTAAGAGGCAAGCCATGTTATCATGAGAAATGGGGAAGTTATTCATCATGAACTGTAGCCGTATCATTTTTCCTTCTAGATTCCAGGCTTTCAAAGCCACAAGAAAATAAGAAAGTTGCTAAATTAACTAAAGACAGACACTGATGACCTACAACTTCAAAATTCATAGAACTTTAACATTTATTTTCAGTGTTCAAGGAGAATAGCTCTGGTTCTGTTGTGAATTTCATGAAGATGATCTTTGTATAGTTTTCAATTTCTGTCATAATATTTTATTACATCCTCTTAAAATTTCAAAAGAAATAACAAATGAATGAATAATGTATGCATGCATGCATAAGAAAAATATAGTTTTTGCTTCTGTATTTTCATATACCTTCTCCCAGTCTTTCCAAATTTATGTTAACAAATTATCTTCTAAATATTGTACTTCTTTGCCATGATTCTGGTAAGCATGTTGAGAAATTGCGTCTACAAAAATAGAAGAATACCTCTTCGAGGCCGCCACCACTTTTATTTGATTTTCTAAATAAATAAATACAATTAAGTTAAATTTGATGAAGAGTAAAACACAAAGAACAAACAATAAATCTACTTTATTGGAAAACTACTCAAAACCATGTAGGTGACAAGTAATTGAAACCACTTTTGAAAAGCTATTTGAAATCCTTTCTACTTAGTATAATAAGAATGTTATGAAAATTGAGAAAACCCAGGAAATAGCAATCTGCTAGAGAATATTATCTCTTCACAATAGTTGAAGAAATTGGATTTATAAGCCCAGTAATAGCAAATTAAATGAATCCCTTAGTGAATTTGGTAGAGAGGTGAACAGAATAATCAAGAAAAGCTTGAGAACATAACTTAGAAAAAAACATAATGAATATTGTAAAAATTTAAATTCCAGATTTCTGACAATTGCCTCACCTCTTACCATGCACAGAGATATTCAGCAATCATGGTTTAAAGTACTATAAAAAGAAAAGCTTTCTTTAGAGATTGTGATTTATGCTGCAGAATTAGATGTAAGATGGTAAAACTATATATCTCAAATAACATAGAACACAACATTGCAGGCCACATTTGTTAAATACTGATGTAAGATGTTTTCAAAAAACGTCTTTACATTTAACACTACTCAAATGCAAACAAAACACATTTTCAAATCCTCACTGGAAGAGGTAAAATCTTCTGATGCCTCTACTATTGAAGGTTAATGTATATTTGTTATATTGATATTCATAAAAATTTGAATGCAAAAGGGTCAATGTTAATTGATAATTGTTTTAGAAAAAAGAGACATTAGTTTTAAAGTCTTCAAAATTGAAGTTCAAAAGAAAGGGAGGTAAATTTTAAAAATAAGCAAGAAATTGTCTAACAAAGATAACATGACTGAAAAAGAATATACAGAACCCTTGTATGAGAAGCAGATATGTAGAGAGAAATGGAGAGAAATAGAGATGTAGTATAGAAATAGATAAAGATGAAAAAGAAAAGAGAGAGAGAAAAGCAAAACACACAGATAGGAACCCACTTAGCCATGATTCTCAGGGTAATTAAATTTACTCATTTGTGTGGCAAGAAAGATAAAATGAGAGTAAAATCCTTAGTAGACTATTTGTCAGAGCTGTGTACTATGAATTTCATTTGGAGAATTTCTGCCTAACAATATACTTTATATCTTTATGTAGTTTTTATTATGCAATAATCGAAAATTTGGTGTGATGATTGCATATGTACTGTTAAATTTTACTCTTATGAAAAAGACTCCACCCGATCACTGATCTTTCCTAGGACATATTTGGATTCAGCTGCCATTGATCCTATAGACATCAAAACCATAATAGGAGTGAAAGATCTTAATTAAGTATCTCAAATAAGTGGAATAGGGTATTTTAGATAGCATCCTGGAACAAAATAAAGCAGAGATGTAAGTTAATATAGAAGTAGTTCATTAATTTTAACAAATGTGCTGCCAAAACGTGAAGTTAAAATTTGAGAAGCTGGATATAGAGTTCTAGTGAATTCTTTATGCTTTTCTTGCAATTTTGTAGAAAATATGTAAATGTTTCAAAGTTTAAAATAATTATGTCTTTGAAGTTTTGTTATAGAATCATATTATGTTCAGGGTTTCTAACACACATATATGTATAATAAGGAATAGAATTTTTTAGAGCTGTAAAAAAAAAAAAATATATATATATATATATATAATTACAGCATACAATGTACAGGTTGTACTCATATCAAGAACCACTCCCACAAACATGTGTCACACCCTTTATCTACCCTGGACATTATAGTCTGAAAAGATGGAAGGGAAAACATATTCATCCTAGCAGCAAGCACATATATTTATAAACTCTTTAGCAACAAAGTGTTTTTATTGAAACGTTGTTGGCTTTTTTTGAAGTCCTTTATTGCATTCACTGTTTTGGCTTTATCGTTTGTATCTTATTCTGTTTTTTTTCAATTTTTACTATGTCTGAAAGTATCTGCAGCTATTTGAAGACAACAAAAGGCACTATGTTAACTATTGTTGGTGTTTTTTAAGGGTTTGAAGTCGTGTATCACTTGTGCTGGTTTATTTTGGATTGGTTTTCTTTTCCTTGGTTTTATTCTCTTTAAAATAAAATTTAAAAAGAAAAATTAAAGTTATTAGGCAAGTAGAAAATCCTGCTAATTAGAGAGACAAAAGACTGGACAAGTGTAACTTGAGGTATAATATGAGGCCATGTTATCCAAAACAACGAAAAGTAAGCAACAGATAAGCCAGATAAATCCCTTTTCATTGAGAAAATATAATGAATGATATTCAGAGTAATATGAAAAAATTGGGCCTTTCCCAGCACAGCATTATGATCATAAAATGACAAGGATGCATTGGAAGACAATTTCTACTCATTCTTTTTACAGACATGTTTCAGAGTTGTTTTGTTTCTTTGCTTTTGTTTTTGTTTTGAGACAGTCTCCCTATGTAACCTAGGCTAGCCTCGAACTCACAGCATTCCTCCTGCCTCAGCCTTCCAAGTGCTGGAATTACAGTCCTGTTCCACTATGCCCAGCTGTTAGCTTTGTTTTTATTTTGAAGCAATATGGGTTTACAGCTTTCAGTGTTCTTCTATACTTTGCAGAGTTTGGGCCAGCAAACCCTGTAAGAAAAATGAAGACGTGAGACACAGAAAATATCTTTGTTAGGGGGCCTGGGGACTTTACTGAAATAGAGCCAGATTTATTGAGGAATAACGAAGGCATAGTGCTCTGTTGAGTGTAGATTTGTTTAAGTAGCAAGGCAGGCAAGTTAGGCACAGTGACAATCTGGCTGAATAATTAATTTTATTTAATTGAGTCTTCAGGAGCTTCCTTGTTTTCTCTGTGAAACGTACTTCTGCTCGAGTTGGCAAAACATCTTTTCTTCAAGACATTCTGGCTTCTGAGAATTGACAATCTTCTACCTTTGAGTCAACCAGAGCACACACTGACCTGTTAGGTGTGGCAAGCAGTTCCACAACATTTCTACTTTAGTTGACGGTTTCTCCAACTCGCAGTCGATGTAGTTTACAATGTAGATTTTACGGTAAAACTTGAAAGATGTATATGGATTTAGGAAACAACTACATTGCTCAATTCGATCATGGTAAAGTAGGATAAAATTTCCTTCATAAGATTGTTATTAGCAGGGCTATAAAATCAAATAAACCTTTTAATGAAGTACTTTGTCATTGTAACCAAAATTTTTACGTTCTGTGCTTCTAATTAAATGTTTGTTTCTCTTGTTTCTGTTTAAACAGATTAACATTTTCTCCCTAATGACTGAGTCAGTTGGTCGTTGCTTCTGTGAGCTGAACTTAAACATTTCCGTCCTGAGATTTGAGTTAGTCTCTCTTCACTCCTAAAGTCTGGCCCTCCGTCAGTGTTTGTCTAGACTGAAAACTCTACTCCGTCTATGTTTACTCGTCTCCAGTCTGTTTCCCAGCTCTCCTCATACTTACAGATCAGTTTATCCAACTGTCTCCTGTCTATATCTGTGACTATGATGAAAGACAAGAGGAACTCCACGAGCCGAACTTATTCTCCAGTGCAACGCCTCTTCCACTTGTTCCTGTTAACTTCAGTGACACTCACTACTGTACACTTGCTGAAGTTCAAACAAGACCATCCACATTGCTAGCTACTTCTCTCTTGTTACAGGCATTTCACAAGTCACCCAAGAGCGTTGATTCTTCAGACAAAATAGATCTCTAATTAGCCTATTTTTTTTTCCATTTCCACCTCCTATGTTCTAATGGTAAGGGTTGCTGAGATAGAAGAACAACTACGCTCAGCTGGGATTTTGAAGAGAACTAAATGAGGGGACCAGAGAAAGACTTAATGTGAAGCTAATGAAGCGTAAGCTATGAGGCCTCATTTGCACGGGTTTCTGTGTGGTCTGGGAGCTGTGTGCGCTGCAGTCTCCTAAAGAGGGAAAAGCAACCAGTCTGCAATCAGGAATCACTGCAGGAAACATTTCTGAAAGCTTCCCCACAGGGATCTCAGAAGAAAAAGATTCACAAGTCTATGGCTTCACTAACATAAGTTCATCATTACTCTAAATATATATATATATTTTTTTCCTTTACACGATGTTAATGTTCCAATTGTCCTCTTTTGTTTCAAATCAGGATTTCCAAACTCTAGAAAATTTCAAGTGTCACCAAAACTATAACCATGCATGGAGATAAAAATTTCGAGATGATTGCATAAGTTAAGGTAACCAACAAATGATGATAAAAAAGCAAGTAGTCAAATGACAATGAAGAAATGAGGCAATGGTTTGATCAGAGCTGGGTAGAGAGGAAGGTCATGAGACAATGCTATTGTGATATAATCTAAACAATTCGTCTAAACTGCACCCTCTAGAGGTTACTAAATGTATTTCATTTTCTACAGTTTGTGAATAAACATACTTTAAAACACTTGGAAATTATAGAGTTGCAATGCAAACAGTTGAGTTTTCCACGATTCAAGGTTCCCAGTTTTTACAGTGTCTATGAGTATAGTACATTGGTTACAATTCATAAATCAAAATTGATTCATAATTATTATCTACAGTAAATAATTCATTCATATTTTCCTTTTTTTCACTTTAAATCTTATATAGGGTAACTAATTACATTTAGTAGTATTAATAGTCATGTCTCTCAGAGATATTGCTATCTGAATTATGTCATAGATTTGCCTTGTTTCTGAACATATTTATAGTTCTGAAAAGTACTTGTCAGATATTTTGTAGAACATTCCTTCTTTGGGTTTTTTCCTAATTACTTGAGTTGTTTTTGTTCTTTCGAGAAAATCACAGTGATGCAATGACATCCTACCACAAAATATCAAGAGTCCATACTATCAACATGGTTTCTGCTTATTGATCTTCACCTTGGTCACTTATGTAGCTAAAGAAGGATTTGTCAGGTCCTTCCACCATAAAATTAACATTTTCTCAATTTTCAATTCTATATTGTTCAAATAACATCACTGTGCATCACACATACCTCTGGGGTGGAGAGATATGTACCTGTGAGGGGCAAATACAGATGTTTTTGTTTTGGAAAATTTATTCTCTTGGAATTACTCATCTGTTCACTTTTTTCATTTATCTATACTGAATTATTTGTAACAGTTTGGAATCACGGATATTTATTTGATTGTTTTAGTTATTTACTAATCAAACTTTGTTGCTTAGATTCTTACAGTTTTATCTACAAGACTCTGAATCATTTGACTTCTGCATTCCTTTGACTCACACATAATTGAGATTCATTAGAAATAATTTCTTATAATACAATAAATTCAGTCTTGTCTTTTATATGTTATACCTTAAAACTAGAATCATGATTTTTCTTCCAGGAATGCTTGGTTCCATTTTTTGCATAATGATATTAAGTTATTAACTAAGAGCTGCAATTTAATACTGTATATTGGTACTGCAAAGCAATTGAATATACATGAGTAAGACAAACCAAGTACATGCTCTTATTTATCATTATTCTTATATTTAAGAACCTTTCTCTATTGAACTGAATATTACTGCACTGATTTTTCCATTCTGATACATCACACATGGATCATTCTAGTCACTTTGCCTTGCTTATGTAAAACCTCACATTCTCACAGTTAGATACCTGGTCCTGACTTCCCACCATCCATTTATTTAATTGCCCAATTTTAGATTCTGTGGAATCAACACCATTAAGCTGTATCCCCATGATAAAGCATTTTTGCCAAGTATGATAGACTATGTGTTCAAGGATGATTAACATTTTCAAAATGATGGGAAAACAAGAAATGGAGGGAAGGGCAGATAGAATGAGCAAGGAAAGCATACTGAAAATATGGCTTTTTAATATGAGAAAGAGACCAACAATAGAAAAAAGACAAAAGAGAGGAGAAGGGAAGGGGAAAGAAATAAAACAAAAGAAAATAAAGAAAGAATTAAGATGCATTCTGAATGTGCACCAACTCCCTATTAAAATCATAATCATTATATTCTGCAAGCATATACTAATATAAACAAAATTTAAAAATAGCTATCGTGAATGTTTAATTTTTCTGAAAAATTACTACAGTAAAAAACATTACTTTCACTTTTTCTTGTCAATTTGTGAAGTGTTTCTGGTGTCCTCTTTCCTGTCTTAAATAAATTTGCTCAAAAATACAGCAAATGCTGCTGAGCAGAATCCAACAGAAAGGCAGGCTCATAAAAGCTTCAGGGTGCGTCCTCCTCCACCCTGCAGGGTCCAACACCCTGTGACTTTCTGCTCTGCCCTAAAGTCAAAATGTTCGTGAAAGGTAAATATTTTGAATCGATTCAGGACACTGAGGCAGCCAACACAGCTCAACTAAGGACACACAAAAGAGGACTTGGAGAACTACTTTAGGAAGTGGCAAGAACAGAGAGACAAGTGCTTTCAAAGTAAGGAAGAATATTCTCAGGGGAATTAATTAGTATAATCACATATATGTCCTACTGTGATTTTTTTTAAATTTAAATGTATCATAATTATTTGATCAGACCTCATATACTTGCTTTTGACTTCACTCTTAAAAACCTCACTAATTTTGAACTTGACTTAAGTGAATGCCTCATACAACTCCTTCTCTGTAAGGTTATGTGTTAAAATTAATGTGTTACATTCTATAGTCCATCCTGAGATTGATAACCAAATATGTATTTATGTACATATATTGTGAACTCAAATTTGCACTTTGTGCCAGTCATTTCTATAAAGTTTGTTACACAGTTTCTTAGTTCATTTAAAAGAAGGTTTGTGTTAATACTGTTCGGACAGTATTTCATGCTTATATCTTATACTCTGAGTAACTACTATGAAGATAACAACATGCAAAGTATTCATTATTGTTACTCTCCTGATAGCCTGTTTTGAAACTGTTTTAATTTTTTTCTTTTGTTTCTCAAAAAGAGCTGCTGTCCTTGTATTCACCATTACAGTGTCATTAAGAACAGATTGTCACACTGTAACTTTGTCTGATTCACTCATTCAAGGTCCTCTCATTGGAGGCCTTGGCAATCAATGATTCACTCATTTGGAATCACATGGTTTCTGTTTTTTTCATTAGGTTATTTGATATGAAATATACATTTAAAATCTCTCTTGTACTCTTTTTGTATCTTGACGGTTTATGTATTTTATCACTGATGTGTATTTCATGAAATGTATCGTAAATTTTCTCCCCACTTATATATTAACGAATGTTGTTAAGTATTCTGTGATTATGAATAAAGTTGTTTTAAACATGTACATGCTAGTATTGTATGTAAATAAGTTGTCAAATGAGCTTTTTAGACAGTTAAGTGAACAATGTAAGGATCACATCGCAAAAATCTATTCAGATTCTTGCAAAAAATGGATGAACAACCTTTTAAACTTACTAATTTTCAATTCTGCTTGTAATGATACAGCACAAAATGCCCTCTAGCTAGTCTATGAGTTGTCTAGATAATAACTCCTGTATCAGTTCCTGTTATACTGTATCTTAGACATGGCTCTTCACTGTGATGCATAGCTAGTCAGTTGGATTCATATTGTAAAAATCAATCAAAGACAGCCATGTATTCTGTTTCTTGCTCTCAACCCCAGGAAAAACTCCCTATCTTATCCTTCTGGGCCTGATGTATTGGGAATTGTCTTGATCAGTGCCTATTGACATAAAATAAATCTGCCTACAAATCCTGGGTGTCACTTTGGTGTTTCTTCTTGCATTGCATCAGGTGTATCGGCAAGAAAGCCTGACTGTACTGACCTCTTTGGTCACTGTTCATGGCCCTAGAGGATGGAGCAAGGACCTCACCAGGTCCTGACAGGAAGACATGCCCTTGAGATTTCTCAAGTCCCCTCAGAGGTCTGGAGGAGGATTCCTGACTCCCCACTCAAGCAATTCACATCAGAACCCAAAGGGAGTAAGACATTGTGTGTCTGTCTGTCTGTCTGACTACATGATCCTGGTGAGACGCCTGGGGACACCCCAGTTAGTCTGTCTGTCAGTCTTTCTCAGCTAGAGCAGAAGGGGAGTCTGATCAACTCTCATTAGTCAGGAACACTCTCCAGGGATGGGATAGGAATGTTTAACCTCTGAGTGCCTGCTAAATGAATGTGTGAGTGAGTGGACTGGATGCTGTAAGTGATAGACTGCTCTGTTTGTGCATCACGACTGGGACCCGCTGGTCATTGTGGCTGATTGGGCCCTCACCTGTGGTTTCAACATATGGCATAATAGAGGCCTTGCACTTACGTATCTAAGTCATGCCTTAGTCCCCACAACAGGCACAGTCAGGTGGGCATCTGAATGGTCTCTCTTGAGGGGCACCCATCCTTTGTCTGCTACTCCATCATTCAAAGGTACACAACATATACCATAGGGAGATAGAATAGTAACTAATAAGTTAAAATCCACAGTCCCTGACTTTAGAAAAAAGGGATTTTATGGAGGTAAAAATGAAGCCAAACTGTTCCCTGTATGTCAAACGAAAACAAAAGAAAAAGAGAGGCCCATTCTTCCTGAGAATTCTGCCTTGGCACACTCCTCAGCTGCTACAGTTGCTGCCAACACATATAACTTCACTTCCTGCTCCTGACATGTCTACTTCCAGCCAATTGAGCTGGTTCCAGCTAGCCATTGCCTGCATTCAGGCACAGAAGTCTTCCCCTGGAAACTTCTGCTCTACAGCTACGTCTAACCTGGTCGAATGGCATCATTTAACACCTACTTGGGATGACTTTCACCAATTCCTTCTGATTTCCACACTTTGTCTGAGGAAAAATTGGGCTGTCAACAGTGACAAATGTGTTGTCATGATGTTCCCCAAAGGGCACTCTGCCCCAAAACCTCAAATCAGTCCGGCACATCTCAAAGACAACAAAAGGGAGGGAAGCAAAAACTGCATCACCACCATTACCCAGAAACCTGATAAAAATCAAAAAAAGAACCTGATATCCATAAGAAAATACAGTTTTATAGAAGACCATTCTCTCTGGTTATGAGTTATAAGGACTATGGACACAAAAAAATAAATGCCCATTCAGATTTTAAAAACTAAAAACTATCTAAACTTTCACCTGGATCAGATGACACCACTTTCATCAGTCTGATAGTTTCAGACTAGGCCAGACTGGGTTCCCTCATTCAGTTGGGCTACCAGGAGCCAATAGTACCATTACCAGGGGAACTAGGACTCTTACCTCTCACCCCTTCTGCAAGGCACAAACTTGCAGCCTGGAAGAACATCTCCTGTGTATGATGGTCCCCATACAGCTTCTGGGAAGAGCCCCATGCTGTACTGGGATACACGATTCTGAAAAATGGACCCCTGACAGATGCTGAGTACACCCTGTTTACAGATGAAAGTAGCACTTTTAGGAATAAAGTCCAAGAGGCTAAATATGCTGTGGTCACCTTGGACAAAACTACTTCAGCCAAATTCTTCTGCAAGGCTAATCTACCCAACAAACTACTTCCTGCTGCTATTTCAAAACCTGCCACTGACAACACAAAATAGTCTTATCCAGAGGCCTAATCTCTTTCCAGGGATCTGATTAATTAAAACACCAATCCAGT
Organism: Dasyprocta punctata; assembly: GCA_004363535.1. NCBI lineage: Eukaryota > Metazoa > Chordata > Mammalia > Rodentia > Dasyproctidae > Dasyprocta > Dasyprocta punctata. Next base: position 90,247 of record RJWM01004270.1, on the reverse strand, counting down.
TGCCACCAGACCTGCCTCCCCATGTGTGCTGCACATTAAAACCACGGTGGTGGCACCCATACCCCTGCAGCCAGCTCAGGCATCAGCATCTGTGTCATCAGCCCCAATCTCCCATTTCCTATCAATATTAAGAAAACAATAAAAGTTCGTAGGCTCCTGCTGTAAAAAAAAGTCCCTAAATATGGCCCACCCTTGATCATTGACAGAAACAATGGGCCTGCATTTGTAGCAAAGGCAACTCAAAAGCTAGATTAAATAAAAACATCATACTACATACAGGCCTCAAACCTCTAAAAATATTAAAAACAGTTTGCAACTAGTTAAAGGACCAACTATATCTGTAGACACTCCTGCATACACATACAACCCATGGATATATTACCTACCCTTACCTGTTTCAGAAATCCAGCCTTAGATCCACTGAAAGATTTACCTGAACCAGGCAGCTCACTCTGAAGAGAGCTCAGGCATTCAAAGTATTTTTCCTGTCACTCTTGACACCAACAGGTCAATGCACAACTGAAGCCTGAGACTATCATTCAAAGTACTGCTCTATATCTATTGCCCTTGACTTTTCTGTCTTCTCAGGGTACTTACCCCATTCTTTGCTTCCCTGTTCCCCTGATAGCTGTGGTTTTTGCCTTGAACTCTCTGGATAGTGGCCCCAAGAAAATAGAACAATCAGTCAAACACTTGATCAAGGTTTAACGAGCATCCAGGGCTCATTGGACACTCTCCTAAGTCAGATGAACTCCCTCACTACCCTGTGAGAGTAATGTTACAGAACAGACAGGCCTAAATTCTAACTGAGCCTTGTCTCAAAATATCCTATGTAATATATCCAGCAGAGATTTACTGGAGAAACCAAGAAAGGGGAGAAATATAATACAAAATGCCCTCACAGCTAGTATACTTCACATTGTTAGTTGCCTAGGTAACAGCTCTTGTTCCAGTTCTGGTTGCATCAGGTCTCTTAGAAACAGCTGATGGCTGTAACGCACATTGTATCAACCAAACCCCAATTGACAAGCCATTCTGCTTCTGTACTTACAGCTTGTTTATTCTATATAAGCCCTAGAGCACCAGAAATCAGAGCCTGGTATTTTGGGAGTGATCCCAATCAGTGCCTATCAATGTAAAATAAATCTGCCTCCAAATCCTGGGTGCTGTTTCTTTGTTTCTGCTTGCCATTGCACTATGAACTCAAATCACAGTGCTGACACCTGTACCCCTGCAGCCAGCTCAGGCTTCAGCATCTTTGTCACTGGACTGGGTGTCCCCCATTTAAGGATACACAGATAGACTTAATGCTTATCTGCACCCACTCAAGCTGACGTGAGGCATTCCCTACCCCAGCTAAGAGGGCAATAGAAGTTCATAGGGTCCTATTGGAGAAAAAAATCATACAAGTTGTAAGAGTTCAGGGACAGGTTGTAACTAGCTCCATAAAAATCTAGCTAAAAGACCAGCTATAATTTTAGACACCCCTGCACACACATGTAACCCAGTTGTATACTAATTACCTCTGGAGCTCTTAAAGTTTCAGAAATACAACCTTAGATTCACCTTTTCATTGTTGAATCTGTACACACAGTTCAATCTGAAGAGACCATGCCCTTGAAGCCCAACTGTGGTCACTCCAGACACTGACCAGTCCATTCAGAGCTGAAGCCTGAGGACATGCTCACAGGATAGCTCCATACCTATTCCTCTTGATTTTTGTGTCTTTTCAGGCTGCTTACCCCAGTCCTTGCTTCCCCGCTCCCTGCTAGCTGTGATTTTTGCTTTAAATTATATGAATGGTTTAGCCAAGAGAATAAAACAATCAATACTTGACCAAGTTTTGATGAGCATCCAAGACATAATAGACACTCTCCTAGGTCAGATGAACTTCCTCACTACCTTGCCAGAGTAATGTCATAGAACAGATAGATCTAAATTATGTCTCTTCCTAAAGTAACTTAGGGAATAACTCCATAGTTAGATTATCTAGGGGACATTGGTTAGGGACCATCCTAGGATCACTAACAACCCTAATGTTACTACTTCTTGTTGGGATAACATGTAACATGTCCCACAAAGATTTATTGGTGAAACTAAAAGAAGTGCAAACAAAGCAGAACAATAACAAAAACAACAACAAAACATAACCAGTTTGTTACAGTTCCTGTTACTACTGTCTCCTACAAATGGCTAGTCATTGTGATGCATAGTGTAAAAAACAATCAAAGACAGTCAAGTACTCTGCTTCTTGCTCACAACCCCATGAAAGCCTCCCTCCCTAGCCTTCAGGTCCTGATGTATTGGTAATGATCCCGATTAGTGCCTGTTGACATAAAATAAATCTACCTCCAAATCCTGGATGTCATTTTACTGTTTCTGCTTGCCTTTGTTATGAATGAATTACAATACTACTGTATTACTGTTGCTTCACAATCAGTAGTAGGTATCATTTTAAATTTTATTGTTTTAATTGCTGTCTTAATATTCAAATCTCCAGAACAGTGAAACTGAACATCTATTTGTAAATTTATGAAAATGATCATATGAGAATCCTCACATCAGAGTCTCATTTTACCCTTGTTAATGATCTTTTTGAGTATATGTTCATTAATGCACAATATTTCATCATTTGATTTTTACTTTAATCATGATACAATACTAGATTTTGTTTTGAATTTTCTTCAAAGAATTAGTTCCTTTATAGCACTTATCATTAATGAACTTTCAGTGTTTGTTGTGTTTGATTTTGCATTTCTCAATCTCTGTATTGTAAGTTCAAAGAAAAAGAAAAAACAAGGTCTGTTTTCATTGCAATCATTTGCTCCAAATCTTGTTATATTATGTGTTTAAAAGTAATTTAATGAATATTTACATGATCATTTCTTGCTGAAGTCCCAAGACTTAGTCATTTGAAAATCTAAAATTGCCCCTTCTGCACTCCTGCCCCTATGCTAAGAAGTAAGAACTCAGTGATGCACAAAGAATTTCCAGGAGCATCTCACAAAGCTATTGTGGCCAGACAGCCTAACAGATAAAAGAAGAGATATTGGTTTTTCATTTCAGAAGTATGTAAAGTAGTAAATTCTATAAACTTTAGGTAGTATGAAATTTATTTGATTTACATTTACCTACATTTCAAGGCAAATTTTGTTACTCAAGTATGATAAAATAAATTACACAAACATGCTGGAACATGTGCTTTTATAAAATTGACTCTTTGAAGCCAGGCCTGGCGGCGCACGCCTTTAATCACAGCACTCAGGAGGCTGAGATAGGAGGAGCGTTGTGAGTTCAGGGCCGGTTTGGGCTACAATGTGAGCACAAGGCCAGTCTGAGCTACATAGTGTGACCCTCCCTCAAAAAACTAGGGCCAGGAGTTTAGCTCAGCGGCTTAAGCACCTGCTTCTTAGGAACAAGGTTGTTGGTGCCACAAAAATAAATAAATAATTAAATAAATAAATAAAATTAAGTCTTTGTAGAAATTAATCTATTGTATATATTTTCAATGTATTCTTTGAATCATATCATAAAGATCAGAAGGAAAATAATAATAAATAAATAGAAAATATTGCAAATAAAACATATATGTAAAATATAAAATGAGAATAATATAACAAATAAAATTTTTCTGGTACAAATTTTATACCAGATATAATAATTCAAGTTAGACAAGCATAATTTTAAAATGTCAATCTTTCTAAGAGTATACATATCAACTTTATTATTTTATATTATTGCTTATAATTTTACAAGAAAATAGTCTTAGGATGCTTCAACATTTGATACAATGTGAGGATCCTCAATTCTTGTAAGTTTTGTCTCCAATTATTAGTGTATTTGTATTATTTAGTATATATGCATGTATATAATGTCGTTTATTTAATGCACATGAATGTATGTTAATTTTTACAAGACATGATTATTTCCTATGAAAATCTACTTGTTCCAACCTTATATTCAACTACCAAATTCTTTATGTTTCTTACTCCCATGCTTATAACTGTAATTGTTTCCCAATGATAGAAAATATTCCTGCAACATTTACTTAAATCAGAGCCTTACACATCTGACTTCTCCCAACATTCGTTTTTGTAAAAATTATATTGTCTTCATTTATGAATGATACATTCAGAGGGAATTGAATTGTAGTTTGGCACCTCAAAGAAATTGACGAATTGTTTCCTGGCATCTATTGTTTCATTTCTGGGAAGTTTTTCCTTGAAAGCAATGTGCCTTCTCTCTGTATTCTTCTGTTTTTTTTCTGGTTACCTTTAAAATTTTCTTGTTTGTCTTTGTTTTTCGCAGTTTTGTATGATATTTACACTTTTGCTGTTTATTTTCCTCTTTTGTTTTCTTTAAATGCTTTTCTTGTTGCATGCCTGATTATTCTTACATGAGACCTAGAAATTATGTCTGAAACGTGGCAACCAATTTGAAAACAAAGATTTCAAAGAAAAATGCTTTCTTCAAGAATCAATTAAGCAATGTGAATGTATCCTTAGTACGAATCAAGATTGCTTGGGTGTTAAGCTTCCTCTCTTTCTGTGAGTGTTAGCCTGTTTTCTGTTCATGAACTATAAGGCTTATCCCTCAGAACCTCAAACAAAATTGTTCCATGTCAGTCTAAACTTTCAATTTTGGGTCTTTTGTCAGTCCTATTCAACTTTCCAAAATTTTGGTTAGTTTCCTAGTCTCTTAGCATCACCTGCTGTTTCAGTTTCCAAAATTTTTATCCTCTATTAAATAAATTTTTAAGAGCAATTATTGCTAGGAGCATGCATCACAGTTCTGGGCTTCTCTGCTCTCTAGGAGAGTAAATTTCTAATATTTTTATTTTTTTTTACTTTTATTTATTTATTTTTGTGGCACCAGGGATCAAACTCACAACCTCACGCCTGCCAGACAGGCACTTAAGACACTGAGTCAAACTCCCAGCCCTAGTTTTGTGAGGCAGGGTAGCACTATGTAACTTAGATCAGCCTTGCACTTGCATTGTTGCCCAAGCCTACCTGGAACTCACAACGCTCCTCTTACCTCAGCCTCCCAAGTGCTGGGATTAAAGGCATGCCACGCCTCACTAACAGTTTTATTCTTTGTAAACATCTGACACCTTCGAAATAAGTTATGTCTAAAATTGTATATTTTTGCTTTTGTTGTTCTCGTTTAAGTAGGATCTGTTCTATTGCAACAGATTGATATCAGTAATGTAGCTTTGACCAAGGAAAATACCATTTTACAATAATTAAAGTTATGAAAGATTAAAAATATATCAAACACAATTTTTACATTCTGGTGAGGTATATACACTAGTATAGTGTAATGGAAGATTTTTACATTCTGGTGAGGTATATACACTAGTATAGTGTAATGGAAGAAACATCTTTTATTCTATATTAAAATTAAATTTATAATACATTAGGTGGTTTCCAATGTGGTTTAAACCTAAACTAAACTTACTGGAACATGCAGTAGATATCTAATGAATGTTCATTGAAATAATATAATTTTTAACTGGAGAAGTATTACATCCTTACCATATATTAAATTTGCAGTCATTTACTTCCTAACTTTCCTTTAAAATGAAGCATCTCTTCTACAAAGATTTACTTCATCACAAAAGTATGTATTTATGTACAACTGGCAAATATAAGAATTTAGTAACTGTGGACATAACTAATTTATGTTGTTTGATTAAATGCAACCTCTCCTGTTGTGTTCTTAGGTGTTAACCTCATGTTCTGTTTTCAGTTTACTGAATTTTACATAATTCCTATTTCTTGGTTTTATCTATATAGTGAGTGCTTAATTTTCTTTAGTTAAAGGAATTCATGAAAAGTTTAAATTAAAATATTAAGGTTTTATCCTACAGCATGTTGGGATCCTTTATAATCAAATAGCAGGAAAGGTGTTTTATTGAGAAGTAAATACTAGTGGAATGATACACAATAGGAAATTTTCATAGAATAAAAAGTAATGTCATTATATAATACTCAAGATAATAACCTCAAAAATACTGCCCTCTTTTATGGGATAGGGCAAAAGTTACTTATCTTGTGACTGTCTTCCATTGAAATGCAGTTTGTGTCAGTCTGTGCTCCCTAGAGAAACACATTAGGCTAGCTAGCAATGCCTCTGGAGATCCAAGGGATATAGTCAAAAGATGAAGGCTGGAGCTCACTCCAGAGTCCTGAGTGAGTCCCTACCAGGAAACTGAGGGGTCCATACAGAAAGACTGAAAAGTTCCCACTGGAAGCCAGCAGATGGAGATGGACTTCCAAGGCAAAGGTGACAATTGGAGCTCTTCAGAAAAAACAGAACCCAGCTATCTTTCTTGGTCCCCCTTTTCACTCCATTCAGGCTACCACCCTATTAGTCAGTGCCACTTATACCCAGAGTGGGTCATCTATCTTCAGGAAATCCATTCAGTCACACGCTGAACTATACTAAGTCAGTCAGTGGGGCCTTTTCTGTTCCACTTGACACAACAGTTAACTATCGCATAGCTCAACACAGGAGTCCTAGAAGATAGAGATTCGGTTTGATTTAACCGAATTGAGAAATTTAATCTAACTGCAAATAATATATTACTACTCTTGTATGGTAGTGAAACTTATTAATAAGCCACTGTGAACATAGTGTATCTTAATACACATAGTCATTCTTCCAACTCTATTAGCAGAGGCACTACTTTCCTACAGTGTGTCAGACTCAAGTTGCCAGTCCCTTCACAGAAATTTTGATAATATTGCCTAAAAAAAAGAGGAAACAGTTTGATTAGCAGACAGAAAGCATAGTAAACTACAACTGCCAAAGCAGAATCTCTTCAATTACATATATAAGATACAAATTTCAAAATAAGCAAGTGCTACATTTGTGATCTTTTTTTTTTGCGGCACTGGGGATTGAACTCACAACCTTGCGCTTGCCAGGGCAGGCGCTTAAGCTGCTGAGCCAAACTCCCGGCCCTGGTGTTTTTGAGGCAGGGTCGCACTATGTAGCTCAGGCCGGCCTTGCGCTCGCGTTGTAGCCCAAGCCGGCCTCGAACTCACAACGCTCCACCTACCTCAGCCTCCCGAGTGCTGGGATTAAAGGCATGCGCCACCACGCCCGGCAACATTTGTGATCTTTGGTGAGGTTTAAACTACTCTGTGTCCATTACTCAATGATCATTAAAATGGCAATAATAACTGTTATAATTCTATGTCTCATATAAATATTTTGGTTAGGTTAGTAAATCTATGTGAAGTTCTTTGAATACTGTTTGTTGATGAGCATAATTTGAATTTCTCTACATTTCATTGTTTGAGCTTTCATACATTTTTCAAATTATTCATTCTATAGTACAGGTTGATTAAGCTTTATATTTATCTAGTTACTTACTGGAATACCCATCATTTTAAAATGTTGGTTCTGTAATCTGATTAGTTTCCAACAGCATGTCTTTCATTTAATTTCTGTGAAATATGAGGGAAGTGTTATACCATCTTTATTTATGTTATTTCTTAAGAAGTTTATGAATGAGTTGAATAAAATTGTACATAAAGCTGCTTATTGTATGCTATGGAATTTCATGAAAGATAAAAATTTAATTGCCTACATCATTAGTAAAAATTATAACTTGTGAAACTATAATTTTAATGTTTTAAAGGCCTTTCAACAGCAAGCAGAAATATCGAAATGACACCCAGAATTTAGAGGCAGATTTATTTTACATAAATTGGCACTGATTGGATCAGTATCAAAGTATCAGGCCCTGATCTCTGGTGGTCTAGGACTTATAAGGGCTAAGCAAGCAGGAAGTACTGAGAGACGAAATGGCTTGCCAAATGGGATTGGTTTTTACAATGTGCACTACAGTGACCCGTCATTTCAAAGAGACAGAAGCAACTGGAACTGGAACAGGAACTATTACCTGGGCCATTAAGAAACTGAAACATACTGGAGGGGATTTTTGCCATTTTCTATTATGGCAGGAAAATTTTACTTTTTGTTTTATTTAAAAGAAAAAAGACACAGAAAATAAAAACAAAAACCAAAGAGACAAACCAACAACAACAAATCCAATACAATAACAGTATAGGTTTACAGAACAAGATTATAGGAATTTGACAATGGTTGTAATATTGCATATCATTAGTTTCAAAAGGGTTGCTTAGATCAACAGATATAGACATGTAACATTGATCTAATCATATGAGTGCTAACTGTTCTTATCCAATAACTAATACATTTAGTAGTATAATCATTTTAGCTATCTTATGTATATATATACAAATTTATGTCTTTTGCTTTTTCCCTTCCTTCTTTCCTCCTTTCCCCTATCTCAATTTCTTTTCCACTTTGAGTAGTTTCTTATCCTTATGCAGTATTTATTGCAGATTTTGGGTCATATAAACTTTTTCAGTTTCTTACAATAGGGAGACAATATGGTATTAACACATGTGAGTTTGATTTATTTCACTTATGAATATGGTCTCATTTACATATAGAAGTCTCAATGCAATCTTTCTTTATAGCTCAGTAGTACTCCATCGTATAAAAATACCACATCTTTTTTTATCCATTTCTTGATTGATGGGCACTTGGGTTGTTTCTAAGGTTTGACAATTACTAACAGTGTTGCTATAAACATGGTTGTACATATATCACTGTGGTATGATATTTTCAGTTCTTCTAGGAAAATGCCCAGAAGTGGGATACCTGGGTCAAATGGATACCTGGGTCAAATTCCTAGCTTCTTGAGGAATCTCCACACTAATTTCCACAGTGCTTACACCAGTATACACTCCCACCAACAGTCGAGAAGTGTTCCTTTTTCATCATAGACCCTCAATTATTTGTTATTGGTTGATTTCTTGAACTTGACCATTTTTTCCGGGGTAAGATTGAATCTCAGTTTTCTTTTAATTTGCATTTCCCAAATGACCATTGATGTTGAACATTTTTTCATGTATTTATTTGCCATTTGTATTTCTTCATCTGAGAAATGTGTACTCATCTCAGATACCCATTTTTGGATGGGGTCATTGAATTTTAGGGGCCTGATTTTTTAAAATTCTTTATATGTTTCAGATAGAAGTTCTTTGTCTGAGTGACAGTTGGTGAAGATATTTTCTCAATTCATGGGTTTTCTTTTCACTCTGTTGGAAGATTTCCTGTGACATGCAAAAACTTTTTAGTAAGACAAGATCTCAGTTGTTGATTCTGGGAAGTATTTCTCATGCACTTTGATTTTTGTTCATGAACTGTCTGCCTACTCCTATGTTATCAAGATTTTTACCTAATTTGTCTTCCAGCAGATTTAGTTCTCTGTTTTAATATTCAGATCTTTGATCCATTTTGACTTTATTTTAGTACATGGTGATAGACATGGATCTAGTTTTAGTTTTCAGCATGTGGAAATCCAGTTTTAACTGCACCATTTGTTAAAAAGGCTATCTTTCTTCCGGTGAACATGTTTGGCCCTTTTGCCAAAGATGAGGTGGCTGAGTGTATTTGTAGTTGTGGCTCTATCTTCCAATCTATTCTGTCAATCTTCAGGTCTGTTATTATTCCAGCACCATGCTGATTTTACCACAGTAGCTTTGCAATATAATTTCAGGTCAGGGATTGTGATGTATCCTGCCTTACCTTTGCTGTCCAGAATTACCTTTGCTATTCTAAGTCTCTTCTGGTTCCAGATGAATTTTAGGGATGATTTCTCTAGCTCTGTGAGGTACACAAGTGGTATTTTGATTGTCATTGCATTAAATCTGTGCAACAGTTTTGGAAGAATGGCCATTTTCACACTGTTTTTTCTTCCTGTCCATGAACAGCTTATATCTTTCCATTTTCTGAAATCCTCTTTGATTTCCTTTTTCAGAGTAATGTGATTTTCACTGTACAGATCTTTTACTTCCTTTGTTAGATTGATTCCTAAGTATTTCATTCTTTTGGATGCTATAGTGAAGTGTGTGGTTTCCCTTATTTCTCTTTCAGTGAGTTTGCTGTTTGTCTATAAGAATGCTATTGATTTAGAGTGTTGACCTTGTATCCAGCTACATAACTGAAATTGGTTATTATACCTAGAAGTCTTCCAATGGACTTTTGGGGGTCTTCTATGTAAAGTACCATATCATCTGCAAAAATGATAATTTAAATTCTTGCTTTCCTATCCTTATTAGTTTTATTTCTCTCTCTTGTCTAATTGCTCTGGCTAATGTTTCCAGAACTATATTGAATAGGTGTGGTGATAATGGACAACCTTGTCTTTTTTCCTGATTTTAGGTTGAAGATTTTCCATTTTTGTCCGTTAATAAGATGTTGGCTGTGGGTTTATGATGTATGGCTTTTATCAGGTTGAGGTAGAGACCATATATTCTGATTTTCTCTAAGATTTTTTATCATGAATGGGTGTTGGATTTTGTCAAAAGCTCTTTCTGCATCTATTCAGATGATCATGTGGTTCTTGTCCTTGACTCTGTTGATATGGCGTATTATGTTTATTGATTTACGTATGTTGAACCATCCCTGTATTCCTGAGATGAATCCCACTTGATCATAGTGTATAATCTTCCTCATGACTTGTTGCATTCTATTTGACAGTATTTTATTGAGTATTTCTGCATCTATGCTCATTAAGGAGATTTGCCTGTGATTTTCTTTTTTGGTTGATTCTCTTTCTGGTTTTGTATTAGGGTAATACTCACTTCCTGGAAAGAGTTTGAGAGACTTTCTTCCCTTTCAATTTCATAGAAGAGTTTGAGGAGTGTTGGCATTAAGTCTTCCTTAAATTTCTTGTAGAATGTAGCATTTAATCCATCAGGACCTGGGCTTTTCTTTGTTGGCAAGGTTCAAATTACATGTTTAATTTTATTAACTGAAATTGGTTTATACAACAGCTTACATCTTTTGATTTAGCTTTGGTAATTCATAGGTTTCTATGAATCTATCCATTTCTTCTCCATTGTTGAACCTATGGGAGTAAAGATTCTTGAAGTATGTATTGATGATCTTCTGTATTTCCACAGCGTCTGAAGTGATTTTACCCTTTTCATTTCTTATTACATGGATTTGAGTTTTTTCTTTCCTCTTTTTGATAAAGCTGGCTAGTGATTTATCAATTTTATTTATTCTTTCAAAGAACCAACTGTTTGACTCATTAATTCTTTGTATTGTTTTCTTAGCTTATTGCTTTAATTTCAGCTCTGATCTTTCTAATTTCCTCCTTTCTTTGGGCTTTGGGCTTCACTTCCTCTTCTTCTTCTTCTAGAAGTTTGAGGTGCAGTATTAGGTTGCTTTTGTGTGTTCTTTCCATTTTTCTGATGTGGGAGATTAGTGTTATAAATTTCCCTGTGAGGACTGCTTTCATTGTATCCCACAGGTTCTGGTAATTTGTATTTGCAGTTTTGTTCGATTGTAGATATTGTTTAATTTCTTATTTAATTTCTTCTGTGACCCATTGATTGCTTAGGAGAGTGTTACTTAATTTCCATGTGTTTATGAGGTTCTTGTGGGTTTTCCTGTAGTTAATTTCCAATTTTATTGCACTATGGTTAGATAATAGTAATGGAATTATTTCATTTCCTTTGTATTTACTCAACAATATTCTGTGAGCTCATATATGATCTATCTTAGAGAATGATCCATGTGCTGCTGAGAAGAATGTATATTTTGATGTTAATGGGTGGAACACTCAGTAAACTTCAACTAGATCCCTTTGTTCACAAGTTTGGTTCAGTTCTATTATTTCTTTGCTGACTTTTTTGTTGATTGTTGTCTCTTTGTGACAAGAGGGTGTTAAAGTCCCATGTTATATCTGCATTATTCTTTATTTGGTTTTTCATGTCTAGAGGGGGACAAGATGGCTGAATGGTAAGCAGCAGGGTAAGCTGCCTCCCTGAAAGATACTGTCCAGATGCTGGAATATAGCAACAGAGGAAAGACAAGAAGGAGGGAGGCAGGTCCTCTGGACCCAGGAAGAATCTAAAGCGAGAACTGAAGCCCACAGAAAGAGTAAAAAGAAACATTCAAACAAAGAAAGCAGTGGTTGTCGGCGCCTCTGCCTGGAGCCAGACCCACTCTGTGAAAGGAGTTGCTGGAACCTGGGGACACATGATCAAAGTCCTGTAGCCACAGCAGCAGCAGTGACCCCAGAGGCCTCTGCCCAGAGAGGCAACATTGGAGGAGAGTGGCAGTGGACAGGGGGAGCAGACCTGGAGGACTAAACTGGTGAGTGCAGTAAACCCCAACCTCCCATGAGGGAGAGCAAGGGACTGGCAGATATTTTGGGGCCAGAGCTGCTCCTAGTTGGGCACAGTCCAGTGGCAATTTCTCTGACCGAAACCCGGAGGGTCCCAGCGGGTGACCGGCTTGGTCTGGAGACCATGGCTCCACATGTGCCCTAGGGGTGATAGTGGAAGGTTTGCGGATAACCAGCCCAGGTTCCCAGGCAGCAGCCCCGCCCCCATGCACTGTACCAGACATTGGGGAGCTGAGGTGGGCTGGGGAAAGGCAACAGACAGCACTGTAACAGCGCACCCAGTGGTAACCATCAGATATCCACAATCAGCACTGGCTAGAAGAACCAGTCTAACCTGAGAGAAGTTACAGACAATGCGAGGAATACCAAGATCCCCAGTACACACTTATCCAGAACAACCCAGGAATATGCCAAGACAAAGAAGCAAAACGCAGTCTCTGCCCTGCAATCCAAGCAGAACAAATCTAGGAGAAGCAAATGCAGAAGAGGCCGGGAGTCCCACAATTGAAGTCTCTGAGGTGATGACAACTTAAGTAAAGAAACAACTTCATGAGGCTATAAAAGAAATTAGAACAGAAATACTAACTCGACTAAAAGAAGAAATGAAAAACATAATAAAAGAATTGCTAGACATCTCTAAAGGAGACATAGATGAAAAAATGGAGCATAGCAAAATGAGGGAAACCTGGAATGAATAATACAAAAAAGTTTTAGAATATATGAAACAGATTAAAAAATATTACCAGGCAATCAAAAACTCCAACAAAAATTAGCAAAACTACCTGAAAGAAACTAAAGATAGACTTTCAAACCTTGAAGACAGGTTTGCAGCTTGTGATCATGAAAAGAAAGATCTCTTAAAAATAACAAGAAATCTGGAAGTAACAATACAAGGGCTGCATGACAACCCAAAGAAACATAACTTTAGAATCAAAGGTGTGAGTGAAAAAGCAGGGATCAATACAAATCAAATTAAAAACCTATCTACAGAAACAATTGCAGAAAACTTTCCAAGCATGGGAACAGGAAGTGACTTTCAGATAAGTAAAGCATATAGAACTCCAGCTAAACATAACCAAAATATACCTACGCCCAGACATATAGTGATCAAAATCCCAGAAATTCAACACCAAAACAGTATATTAAAAGCTATTAGAGAAAGAAAAAAGATCACCTACAAAGGAAAACCCATCAGAATAATCACGACAGACTTTTCAACACAAACCATCAGGTCCAGAAGAGCTTGGAGTAAAGTACTTCAAGCCCTGAAAGAAAACAACTTCCAACCCAGATTGATGTGCCGTGCAAAACTATCTTTCAAAATCAACAGAGAAACAAGATACTTCCACTACAAAGAACAACTAAAGGAATTTATGACAACCAAGCCAACCCTACAAAGAATACTGAAGGACATTTTAGAGAGAGAGATAAAAAAGTCCACAGCTCCAGAAACAGCAGCAGAGGGATATTACCAAGCGGGGCAGACAACTGAATAATCCATCATTGGGATTTGAGTCAGTACTGTTTTCAATGAGCTGTTTAGTTTGATCTTATTCTATCTCACCCTGCCTAATTTTATTATATATGAAGGCACTGACAGTTATTTCAAAGATAACAAAATATATTAAGGTAGCTTTTATTGATATTTGATCACCTTGTTTTGAAACCTGTATTGCTTTCATTGTTCTGTTTTGAGTGATTTTAACCTATCTTGGTTTGTTTGATTGTATTGTAACAGATGATATAGGCAACTGCTTACAAGATAATATGAGGCATTATAGAAATCAATGTTGTATTACTATGTATTGCTTCCATTGTTTTATTTGTCATTGGTTTTATTCTGTACTATTTTGTTTGATTATATTAGGCCTGATGGTATGGGCAGTTATTTTGAAGATAACAAGAGGTATTACAAGGGGAAAGGAAGAAAGAATGAAGCGAAAAGGAAAAAGACATAGATTTATATGTGGATATACATAAGATGGTCAAAATGACTACACTACTAAATGCACTATCGAGAGAGAACAGCTGATGCTCATATGATTAGATCAATTTTACATGTTTATATTTGTCAATCTGAGCAACGCCTTTGAAGGTAATGATATACAATGTTACAACCACTGTCAAATTCCAATCATCTCATTTTGTAAACCTATAATGTTACATATCAGATTTGTTGTTGATGTTTGTTGGTCCCTTTTGCTTTTTGTTTCTCTTTTCTGAGACCATTGTTTTATTTTTTATTGTCTTTATTCTGAACTATTTTGTTTGATTGTATTAGGCCTGATGGTATGGGTAGTTATTTTAAAGACAACAAGAGGTGTTCTAAGGGGTAAGGAGGAAAGAAGGAAGGGAAAAGGAAAAAGGCATAAATTTATAAACAGGTATACATAAGATAGTAAAAATGACTACATTACTAAATGCATTTGCTATTGAAAAAGAACAGTTAATACTCATACGATAAGATCAATTTTACATATCTATATGTTAATCTGAACAACCCCTTTGAAGGTAATGATATGCAATATTACAACTACTGTCAAATTCCAACCATCTCATTTTGTAAACCTATAATGTTATCATATTGGGTTTGTTGTTGCTGTTTGTTTGTCTCTTTTGCTTTTTGTTTCTCTTTTCTGTGTCCATTTTCTCTTAAAAAAAAGCTTGTCTTACATAGTTGGGTGCTCCCATGTTTAGTACATATGTATTTATGATCGTAATCTCTTCCTTTTCAATTTTTCCCTAACAAGTATGTAGTGACCTTCTTTATCTCTTTTGTTTGTTCTTGGTTTGAACTTCATATTGTCTGCAAACAAAATAGCTACCCCTGCTTTTTTCTGGCTTCCTGTTGCATGGAGCATTGTTTCCCATCCTTTGATTTTTAGTCTGTGAACTTCCTTTTGAGTTAAATATGTTTCTTTTACACAGCATATTGTTGGATTTTATTTCTTAACCCACTCTGTCAGTCTGTTTCTTTTTATTCATGATTTGAGACCATTTATGTTGATTGATATAACTGACTTACCTCTGTTGTTATCTTTGTATTGTTGGTTTTCTACTTTTTCTGTTTAATTGTTCGCCCTGCTTAGTGGTTTCCTTTTGTTGTTGTTCTTGGGATTGTAGTTATCTTGTCTCTTTCTACAGTGTCTTTCAGTACTCTTTATAGTGTCTGTTTGGTGGCCATACATTTCTTCAGTTGTTCATTGTCAAGGAAGTATCTTATTTCTCCACCAATTTTCAAAGATAATTTTGCAGGATGCATTAAACTAGGTTGACAGTTTTCTTTCAGGAGTTGAAATACTTCATACCAACCTCTTTTTGCCTTGAAGGTTTGTGTTGAGAAGTCTGCCATGATTCTGATATTTTTTCCCTCATAGGTGATCTTTTTTTTTTCTCTGACAACTTTTAGCATTTGGTTCTTGTGCTGAATTTCTGATATCCTAATTATTATATGTCTGGATGAATATTTATTTTGGTTATGGTTAATTGGGGTCCTGTACGCCTCATTTATCTACATATCAGATTCTTTTCTCATATTTGGAAAATTTTCTGCTATTATTTCTGTAAATAGTTTGCAGGTCATTCATGTTGATCCTTGCTTTTTCGTTGATATCTACCAATCTTATATTGTTTCCCTTTGCACCATCTTGAAGCTGTTGAATTGTTGTTTGTTGGTTCCTTGTTATTTTTAAGAAATCTTTTCTTTTTTGAGTGTAATTTCCATGCCGTCTTCAAGGTCTGAGAGTCTAACTTCAGCTTCATTCAAGTGATTTTTCCAGTTTTTAATGGAATTTTTAATTTCCTGAAGATTCCTTTGAATCTGTTGCTTGCATTGTAATTCTGTCTTCTCTTGTTCATTCAAAGTTCCCATCATTTTATGTTCCTCTATTTTTTTATCTTGATCTGCTTTAGATGCACACAGCATTTCTTTCATAATGTTTGTCATTTCATTTTTTAGCTGAGAGATTATTTCTGATCTGATTTCCTCTATAACTTCATGGAGTTGTTTCTTTGCTTCAGTTGCTATCATTTCAGAAAGTTCAGCTTTGCAATTTCCAGTGTCTTCCATTTCTGTGTCTCTTGGGCTTGTTCTCATTTGGCTGGAGGACTGAGACTGTATTTTGTTTTTTCATTTTGTCATATTACTCTAGGATGTGTGTCACTGCCCAGGCAGCCTCCTGGTGGATTGCACTGGAATGCTGCACTAGGTAGAGCTTCAATCCTCCAATATCACCATCACTAGCCAGGTTTCACCCCTGAACTATGGCGCTGGACCTTATTGCTCTGTGGCCTGTGAGGCTGGCCATGTGTTCCCCTGATGTACTGTGCTGGGTTGCTCTGGGATGCTGGGCTGGGCAGAGCTTGTATCCTCCCTGTAACTAGCATAGGGAAACCCCTGGAGCATGCTGCCAGGGCCAAGAACCTGGCCGAGTGGAGTTCAGAACTTCCACAACCAAGTTGGCTAACAGAGACATACCCCTGAAATGTGACACTGTAGCCTTACACCTTGCTGAGTGGAGTTCAGAGCCTCCAAGTCCCAGGTAGCTAGCAGGGATGTATCCCCAGTGTGTCACTTAGGCTTAGAGCCTGACTGGGTGGAGTTCAGAACCTCTGTGATCCAGAAAACTTGCAGGGATGAACTTCTGGAGTGTGGTGGTGGGGACTTATGCCTGGCTAGGTGCAGTTCAAAATCTCAGGGTCCCAGGCAGGTTGGCAGAGCATGCCCCTGGAGTGTGGCACCACTGGGACCCTACCTCTGACTGAGAGGAGTTCAGAGCCTTTGGAGTGCAGGGCTAGCCAGAGCGCACCCCTGGCATATGGTGCTGGGGCCTTGCTTCTGGCTGGGTAGAGTTTGGAACCACTTGGGCCTGCCGCATGGCTAGCTGGGCTCCACCCCTGAAGTATGGAGTTGCAGCCTTGTTGTCTGATCGGCAGAGCTCAAATTCTCCAAGACCTATTAGCTATGTTGCTCACTCCCTAATGTGTAGCACTGGGGCTCTGGGCTAGTCTTGGTACCTCCATATCCTGTGAGGCTCGTCGGGCATTCCCCTGATGGACTGTGCTGGGATGCTGTACTGGGCAGAGCTCAAATTCTCTGTGCAGCTAGTGAGGATGCACTCCAGTTGTGTTGTGCCAGGGCCTTAAGTCTGGTTAGGTGCAGTGCAAACCCTCTGGGACCCAGGTGACTAGGCTTAGCATGCCCATGGAGTGTGGTACCTCTGAGACTTTGTATCTGGCTGGGAGGAGTTCAGAGCCTCTGGAGTGCAGGGCTAGCCAGAGTGCAGCCCAGGCATATGGTGCCATGGTCTTGCTCCTGACTGGGCAAAGTTCGGAACCTCTAGGCCCTGCTGTGTGACTAGCTGGTTCGCACCCCTAAACTGACGGAGCTGGGGCCTTGTGCTGTGATGGACAGAGCTCAAAATCTCCAAGACCTGTGGGCCATGCTGGTTGCTCCCTGATGAGTGGCTCTGGGGCTCTGGGCTGGCCTGGGCTCAGTACCTCTGTGACCTGTGAGACTGACCAGCCATTCCCCTGATAGGTTGTGCTGGGTCACTGGGCTGGGCAGAGCTCGGATCCTCTGTGCATCTAGTGAGAACGCACTTTAGGAGTGTGGCGCCAGGGCCTTATATTCCTTTTGTGTATTCATGCATGTAGTTTTGACTTGCAAATACTGCTTGCCTCGTCTGCTCTGGTCCTGCACAGACTGCTGGGGTTAGCCTCTTGTGAATTTGCTTGCATGGGAAAGCAGCTAAATATCAATGCCAGAAGTGAAGATTCTCACAGGCTACCTCAGTGATCAACTGCTGACTTGTATCATCACTGCTACTTTGGTCTCTTCCATGCCACTAGTCCCACCTGTCCATAATGTGCACCCATTCAGGGTCCTACTGTGTCACTGGTGTTCCAGGAAGCCACCAGGGCCTTTCAAGTGATTTTTCAGTGACTGGTGTGGTAAACAGATTTGAGCCGGACATGGTGATGCACACCTGTAATCTCACCACTGGGAAGACTGAGACAGGAAGATTGCTGCATTTGATGCCACCTGGGTGACATAGTGAGTTTAACCCAAGCATGGACTACATAGTGAAACCTCACAATATCCATGTAATGCCAAAACACATCGAGGAGTGCTTCTAAATCAAGTGAAGGGGGTCAGCATACAACCGGAAGAGCAGGATTATTTTTGAAGAATTCATACATATCCATATTGGCACTTTCTTTTCAAAAATGTTTTATTCTTAAAAATTCAAATAAAATTTATTTTTAGTGAGAGATGAAAACAGAAATTTTATGTTGCAGTGTACCTTGTAGCATTTCACTGCATGTCTATATTGTATAGTGTGTAAGCTAGGCATATTCATTTTCTCAAACATTTATCCACAATATTTCACACACAAAAATTAAAACTTCTTCTTATGACTTTTAAAAAATGTACACTGCACTGTTGACTACAGTGACCCTACATTGCAGGGGCACACTGGAATTCTAATACTGGTTAGTAACCTTTACTCATTCCCCTTTTTTCCCATGCTCCTAAATCCCTGGTAACCTGCACTGTACTCTCAAGTTCAATGAGATTAACCTTTCCAATTTTATACGTGGGTCAGATCACGCAGCACTTGTATTTCTGTGCCTGGCTTATTTTGCTCAACCTAATGATTTCCAGTTCTGACATTTCTCTCCCAGGTGACAGAACTTCATTTTATGCCTGAATAGTATTCCATTGTACAGATGTATCATATTTCCCTTAGTCATTTATCAGTCGATTAACATATTATGGGATGCACATGTCTCTTTAATGAATTTGTTTCATTTCCTTTAATATATACAAAAGAGTAGGATACCTGGGTTATATGATAGTTATAGTTTTAATTTTTTTTATTAAACTCCTAACTGCTTTCCCATCAAAAGTTGTGCATGTTACCTTTTTATCCATATCTTCACCAGCACTCATCTTTTTTTTCTTATGGAAAATAGCCATATTATTTGAAGACCAGTTTTAAACTGTCATTTTGATTGGTAACTTAAAGAAAATTTATTAATGGATCTGTCAGTCATTTGTATGATTTTCAGTAAGATATGTTTGTTTAGGCTTATCTGGAAACTTTTATATGAATAAATATTTTTTTACTATTTAATGAACCTTCTGTCATATGTACAGGTTACAGATGTCCTCTCACATTCTGCGTATTTTTCTAGAGGTGATTGTTTCTTTACTGATTAGCAGTTTTTTATTTTGATGTGATTCCAGTTGCATATTTTTGGTGCTTTTCTTGTATTTTGGGGGTTCTTTCTTAAAAGTTATTTGATCCAGTGTCCTGAAGTGTTTTCTCCATAAGTTATTCCAGTAGTTTCACAAATTTGTCTTATATATATGTATTTAATCCATTTCAAGTTAATGGTTTTAATTGGTGAAATCTGAAGATCTATTTTAATTCTCATATGCATGGCAATTCATTTTTCTCTGCAAATAGAATCATGTAATAAAAAGAAGTACATAGCAATTGATACCTATTCTCATTGTGTCCTTATCTGGATTTAGTCATGCAGGCTTAGAAATCAGAAATATCAGCATGATTGAATTAGTAATTTAATGTCTTCTACTAGAACCAGGCCTCACCCTCCCTGGGAGGTGATCCCTGCCTGGAAATCAGTGCCATGCGAGGTCTGCTGCCAGACTAGGGACAGCCACACCCAAGCTTCTCTCTGTGAGTCAGTGCCTTTCATGGTCTGTGGAGGGAGAGAACCAGGCCTCACCAGGAAGTGATCCTGGCCAGGAAACCTTATCATTTTCATTGTTTTGTTGGGTTGGGCTTTAGTCTCTTTTGTTTTGTTTGTTTATGTTAAACCTGATGGTATGAGCAGCTATTTGAAAGATAGTAAGACATACTACTGTAGCCATTTTTGATTTACTATTGGCTTGTTTTGAAATCCTTTGTTGCATTCACTGTTTTGTTTTTATTGTTTCTATTTTATTCTGTTCTGTTCGATTTTTACTAAGTCCAAAGGTATCTGCAGCTATTCTGAAGACAACAAAAGGCCTTATGGTAACTGTTGTTGGTTTTTTAAGGTCTTGAAATCCTGTATCACTTATACTAGTTTATTTTGATTGCTTTTATTCTGTTTTATTTTCCTTGGTTGTGTCCTCTTTAAAATAAAAATAGAAATGATAAAAGATGTCTTCTATTAAAAATATGCTCAGAATCATATATGACTTCATTGCTGAATTCTAATAAACATTGAAATACCTAATATTAGTTTTTAGGTCATTCTGAAAAGTCAAAGAAGAAAATTTTCTGAACACTTTATAAGAGACTGGCATTACCCTGATATATGTCATTTATTTAATATCTTTCTGCACTCAAATCTAGGTGTTGATTCCTTGTGACTACTACTTTAGGCTATTCCATAGGCTTTGTTGGATTGTGTTTATTTTTGTATTCATTTCAATAATTTGTTTTAAAATTTTGCCTCTTTATCTATTTCTCTATCCATTGTTTGTTCAAAATTAACTTCTTAATCTCCCAAGTACTTAAATACTTTCCAAAAGTTTATTCTAAACTTATTCCTTTATGATTGAAAAAAATACCTGCTGTGATTTCAGTTAAAAAAATTGATACATGTTTTGTGGCCTATCACATGGTCTATCATAGGGTTTGCCCTAATTGTTGCAATTTTAGTATATATACATACTGACACTGCTAGTACATCATATATTGATAAGAAGAATATGTATTGTGCAGTTATAGTGTTCTTTGAATACATTTGGTCAATTTGATCATGGGTGTAATTTGTTTCTGCTAATTTTCCCCTGATTTTTCATCTCTGTGAGCTGTTTATTGCTGAGTGTGTCTATTAATGTCTCCTATTAATGTTGTGGAGTCTGACTTTTTGCATACATCAATATTTTACTTATATATTTTGTATGCCCATGTTTGCTATATATCTTTTCATTTGTTTTCTTTTTAAACTGGCTTTGTATCATAATTGTACTGAACTTTCTTATCTATTTTTTATTTAATGTCAATTTCATGTGATATGTGATAATATCCCTGATGTTTTTAGTTTTTATTTTAATGGAATTATTTTCTATTTTTTAAGTATTTCTTTGTTGGTGAAATGTACTATTTAGTAGCATTTCTTCATCTATTTAGTGTCTTTATATTTTAATTAGATAATTTTTCAATTCCTATGTCAGGTGCTTACAATATGATAGATCTTACCACAGATATTTTGTAACTTCATGTCTAGTTTTATTCCTATTTCTCCATTTTGCAACATCTTTTGGTCTTTCTTTTAGTGTAAGAGTTGTATTCCAGTAGCACACTTTAATTTCCTATGTATTATTTTTGGTTTATCAATTTTATAGTTTTGCTTTCCAGTTGCTATGAGAGTCACAAAAATATTTTATTATACCTAGATGCTTTGAA
This sequence comes from Dasyprocta punctata, assembly GCA_004363535.1. NCBI lineage: Eukaryota > Metazoa > Chordata > Mammalia > Rodentia > Dasyproctidae > Dasyprocta > Dasyprocta punctata. The sequence continues at coordinate 68,572 of RJWM01004270.1, read as the reverse complement.
ATGATAGTAATACAGCATGATCATAAAGATAAGAAAAGAAACAAAAACATACTAATAAAATGTCTATACTTCAACTGTGTTACTTCTCACTTCTAGTTTTTAATATCCCATTTCACATGCATCTGTATTACCTATGTCTTTCTATGTCAATGTACATATTATTCTTAATTATTTTGTTTTAGTCTTCACATTTGTAACATTAGAACATTCTTAGTATGTAATTATCCTTAACTTTCCATACCTAGAGAAGCACTCAGATATCCAGGTATAGGAGAAGTAATGGTTACCAGTGAGACTGAATGTGACCAAGAGTAAAACATATGTGAATTTTATGTTATTATATATTTAAATTTTTTTCCTACTCTTTTGACATTCTCAATTTGTCTTGAGCCTCCAGTAGTTCAATATTTGCTCCTTTATTTCTATCCCAAATATAAACTCTCATCATTGGTGCTGTTTTGCTTTTCCATTTTGTCCTTTGAGTGTGCATTTTCAAAAACTTTAACCTTCTTTGTTTCATTCTATTTGGTCTGTCCTAAACTAGATATTTTCTATCACATTTTTAATTTTGCTTGGTATAGTTTTCAGCTCACAGATTTCTGTTTTCTTTTCATTTTATTTCTTCCACCTCTATATTGTTTTTCAGTTGGAGGACAATAAACCGTATCTCTGAGTTTCCTTAAATATAGTGGAATTTCCTTAAGATAGCTGTCTTAAATTCTTCTTCTGAAAGCACTCTCACTGTGATACTATCTGTTAAGCTTCTGCTGCTGTACATTGAGTACTCTAAGTCATGGTTTTCTAGAAGCTTTTCATGTTGGTTTTCATGTGATATTATCTAGAAATTGAAGGGTGGTTACTTATCCTGATCTTCTTTATTGGCTTTTATTTTGTTATTCCTGTCTTTCCAGAAATTCTAAGTAGGCTGCTCATTTTCTCTGAGCTTGTTGAGACTTTCCTGATGTCAGCCTAGATGGTGTCATGAGTCCAAATTTACAGAGTACACTTTAGGTATGTTGTCATTGTCACTGGTTCAATGTGAGAGTGCAATCTAAACCCAGGTTTATCCCACATCTCCAGCAGGTGTGTTCAGTATGAACTAGCTCAGTTCCAAAAACCACAGAACATCTCTTCATGCCTCTTCCTGTGTGTAGCGCAGGTCTGAATTTTAATTTATTCACAGTCACGAGTTAATGGTCAGGCACTGCAGTCTTCTGCTTAGTTCTGAACAGAATTACAATAAAATGATGAGCTCTGAAGTTTCTTCACAGCTACTAAAACCAATAAGGAGCTGTGTCCCATCCTGATTCTCCAGCTTATGTAACACTGGAGTAGGACCAAAGGCTGTGCTGCTATCTGCTACTTATTGCACTGATTGATGGTGGTACTGGGGATTCGGTTCAGGGCCTTTTTCCTGTCCTATATATTCAGTTCATTTTCATATTTGATTGTCATACAGGTTTTCATTGGAGCTAAATTGCCCAAGCTAGACTAGAACTGTTATCCTCTTACTTCAGCTTTCCACTGAACGAGTCCTAAGATCCAGAGCAAAGTCTTTTGCTTTCTTCCTATCCAGCTCCAGAGGAATAAGATCTTGCTCAAAACTATGAGGTCTCAGTTGGGACAAATTGGAAGGCAGTCCCTTAGCCACTTGGACCGATGCTAACTTAGGTCTCCCTTAAATCACATAGCTGCAAAGATCTCCATAGCTTTAAAATTGCATAAAAACTCCCAATGCTGTGTATGAGACCAGTCAACATCTCATCAGAGTATAGATCTCTGTCTTGTCATGGAACTCTTTACCTCTTGTCTGTTAATTCCGGTCTGGTGATAGCTGTGCTTCTTGTGGTTGAAGGAAGGGGCGATGACACAGTACATAGTACCTTGGCCACCTAGACTGAGTCACACCTGCACCTCAAAACCATAAGGACTTGCACAGTCTTGGAAAGGTGTTGTTTTTTGTGTGTGGCAGGAGTGGGTGGTTTTATTTATTTTTGTTTGTTGTTGTTGTTTTTGTTGTTGTCTATGTTTGCCACAGGTCTACTCTAAAGCTGATGACTCTGCAGTTAACACTCAAATATTTCTCATTGGAGCATGTTTTCACCTGCTCCTCGGGCAGAATATCTATCTGTGAGCTACAGCTTGTGTAAAGGCATCTTTGTTTTCTGCTTTGTGCTGTTCTCAGTGTCCTTGGTCTATCACTGGACTCTGAGACAAATCCCTACATTAGCTTTCTTGCTCCCTTCCCAAGAGTGTTCAGTCCTGATTTTGGTTCCTTTGCCTGAGGGAAGCTGGTAAAAGCAATCTCTTTTTTTAGATTATTAAAACATTTCCAGGGTCTTAGTTCATTGGTATTGGCCTGGGGCAGTGTTAGTGCATCTCTTTCTTGCACTGGATTCCTCATAGCGGGCCAAGACAGACTTCAAGTTGAAGACCTGGATTCAATTCCCTCTTTCTTCCATAGATAGACCCTGTCTCTGTCCATGATGTACTGTGTAGAGATAGGGGAGGAAATAGTGAGAACAATACCTTCCCTTTTGTCCTTCAATTTTTTTAATTTTTATATTATTTATTTTTTTTATTTTAGAATACCTAATTTTATAGCATCAAAACCAAAATGACGGTCTCTCACTTGGCACTCTTAACTTCTATGGAGATAATTTGGCACAGGGATTGTTTCAACCTTAACAGCTCTCAGGTTAATGTGAGGACTTCCATGTATCAAATCTATATAGTTTTAGTGCACTTTTTTTTTGTTTGTACTTAAATTAGCCTGGAACTTACTATGGATCCCAAGTAGGCTACGTACTTGCACATTCCTCCTGTCTCAGCCCTGGAATGTTGGGATCGCAGATGTGAGCCAGTATGTCTAGGTTTAAGGTGCTTTTATAGCTTTAATTTTGTGTTCTATTATGCATCTTTAGGTGTACTCTCTCTACATATTTGTTCTATTTAAATCCAAACAATTTGCATGTGTTGTTGATTTTTATTTGAACGTAATTAAACGAGATAATATTTTAAGGCACAGAATGCCCTGTATGTAGTAAAGAAATTTTATTTATTATGCAAAGTTAAACACTGGATATTTGCTTTTTTAATAATGCAAATAAATAATTTAATATTAAATATAAACTATTCTCATATCATGATGAATTTAAATTTTCTTAAATGTGTGTTCCATAAAACCAAGTCTGGTAGTCAAGAAAAATAAATAATGCTTAATTTTTATTAGCATTTTCTGAGAACAATTGATAATACCATCAACATAGTCTAGAGGGTCTATAAAGTAAATTTAATCCTAAAAGTGCAAATATACAACCACTAAATACTACACAATTTCCTTAGGAATCATTTCTTCATCTGTAGCCACAACAAAGAATGAAATTGTGACATTTGTCAAAAAAAAAAAAAAAAAAAAAAAAAAAAAAAAAAAAAAAAAAAAAAAAAAAAAAAAAAAAAAAAAAAAAAAAAAAAAAAAAAAAAAAAAAAAAAAAAAAAAAAAAAAAAAGAAGAAGAAAAACAATACATAGACCTGGAAATCATCATTCTGTGTGAAATATGTCAGACACAAGAAGGCAGATCCCACATAGTCTCTTGAATCTATAAAAGACAAGAAAGTAGAATAGAGACCATTATTAGATAAAAGGAAGGAAACAAGAAGAAGGAGATGGCCCATAATGTGGACAATAGGGGAAGGATTCAAGAAAAGCAGACACATTGAAACCCTGTTCAAATGTGCAGTGTGGGAAATGGTGGAGCAAGGAATGTGATGGGAAATAAAAATAAGCAAAGTAGGTTATGTTTATAAACAAATCAGCCAAAATGATACTCATTAATAAAAACATTGAATTTAAAAATCAAAAAAATTTACAACAGAATTGCCAAAATTTGAAATGACTTACAAATCCCCAACTCATGAATAAGTTCCTTTCAGGGAGAGTTATTGTTATGTTGGATTCCTTTGTAAGCTGACAAAATGACTATATATATACCTGCGACAATTTGGAACTCAAATGCCTGTAAGTTGGGGACTTAATGAAGGTCCTTAAACTATATGTTTTACTTAGTAGTAATTAAATTATTATAGATTAGTAACCATTTAAATAGAAAATTTAAATGTTTATAATACAAATTAATAACTTAATATGTGAACATGTAAATTAATGTTCCTCACTAAACTCTGTTAATGCATGGTGCTGACATTTGTTCTAATCAGTGAGGGAGGCTTTCCAACTGTTTTGCTAAAGAAAGCTGCAGTCTATCAAATATGTGTTTACTTCATGAATTTCATGTTCCTCACATTAGTGTGATGTTGTTGAGGGGAACAGAGTTCTTAGAATTAGAACCAAAAGGCAGAGAAATTTGAGTCTGTAGTAAATAGCCCTAGAGCTTGCATAAAATATCTTGTTTTACTAAGTTTTCTGATAGTGCAATACTATCACATGCTATTAAAATGTTATCACTCATTACAATAGCATTAGCCAGAATAATTAGACAAGAAAGAAAATTGAAAGGAATAAGGATAGGAAAGGAAAAAGTTAAATTATCATTACATGATACTCTACATAGAAGACCCAAAAAACTCCCCCAAAAGATTTCTAGATTTAATAACAAAATTCAGTAACGTAGCTGGATACAATGTCAAAATTTAAAAATGAATAGCATTCCCACACAGACAACAAAGTCACAGAGAGAGAAATTAGGGAAACTGCACCCTTCACAATAGAATCCAAAAAAAAAAAAAAAAAACCAACAACAAAAAAAAACTTCCGAAACAACCTAAAAAAATATATAAAAGAACTATACATTGAAAATTACAGTACTCTGCAAAACAAGATCAAAGAGGATATCAGAAAATGGAAAGACATCCCTTGCTCCTGGAAAGGAAGAACCAACATAGTGAAAATTACCATACTCCCAAAATTGTTATATAGATTTAATGCAATCCTGATCAAAATGCCATTAACATACCTCACAGAACTAAAGAAAATATTTCTAAAATTTATTTGGAAACAGAAGAGCCCTAGAATAGCAGAAGTCATTCTGGGCAAAAAATGCAAGGCAGGAGCCATTACAATCACTGTTTTGAAATTATACTACAAAGGTACTGTGGTAAAATCAGCACGGTACTGGAAGAAAACAGACCCAAGGATCAGTGAAACAGATTAGAAGATGCAGACACAACTTCAAACACACTCAGCCACCTTATCTTTGACAAAGTCACCAAACATGTTCACTGGAAGAAGATAGCCTCTTTGGTAAATCGTGCTGGAAAAACTTGGTCTCTATATGCCAAAGACTAAAACTAGACACATTTCTATCACTATGTGCTAAACTAATGGATTAAAGAACTAAATGTTAAAACAAAAACACTAAATCTACTGGAAAAAAAAGTAGGTAGCAATTTTTGGAGACATAGGTGTAGGCAGAGAATTCATGAACAAAACTCAAACTTCATGGGAAGTACTTCAAAGAATCAGCACCTGGGATATCATCTTATTAAAAAGTTTTTGCACAGCAAAACAAATCAACAAGAGTGAAAAGATAACTCACAAATTGGGAAAACAATGTAGTCAATTGTGCCTCAGACAAAAAAACTTCTATCTAGAACATACAGAGGATTGAAAAGTATCAGACCCCTCAAATTCAAAGCCCCAACCCAACAATGGGCATCTGAGATGAACACACTTCTCAGACAAAAAAAAACAAAAACAAAAACAAAAACAAAACAAATTGCAAATAAAATGAAACAATGTCCAACATCATTGGTCATTCAAGGATGCAAATTAAAACAACACTGAGATTCCATCTCACTCCATAAAGAATGGCTATCATCGAAAAATCAACCAATACAAATGCTGGCAAGTCTGTGGGGAGAAAGGTACTTTTCTCCAATGTTGATGGGAGTGTAGACTGGTACAAGCACTGTGGAAGTAAGAGTCAAAAAGTTTTAATTGGAGGCCCCATTTGACCCAGTTATTTCCCTCTGAGCATCTTTCCAGAAGAATTAAAAGCATCATATCACAGCAATATATGTGTACCCAGGTTTATAGCAGCACAATTTGTAATAGCTAAATCCTGGAAACAACACAAATGCCCATTGACTTAGGAATTACTAAAAAAGATGTAGTATTTTAATATAGTGGAGTACTACTCAGCCACAAAGAAGGATAAACTTGAGACTTTTACAGGTTAATATGTACAATTTGAGACCATAATCGTTAGTGAATATATCAGACTCATGTGTAGACATCATATTGTCTCCCTGGTGTAAGGAAATGAAAGAGTAAATAAGTTCTAAAGTGTACAATATATATTGTGAAATGGGAAGAAATTGTTAAAAAGGAAAAAGGAACTAGGATGGGAGAAAGAGTAAAGAAAGGGGGAGAAAGAGAAAAAAATACAAGTTGGTTATACTGTTAGTATTTCTTACTTCATAAGAAAGGAAAGTCTGTGCTCATATCAATTGGAGAATTTTCATGCCCATATCTTGCACTCTGAGAGACTACTTCGAAGATAATAATATGCAATATATTAATTATTGTTATTCTTCTATCATCATGTTATGAAATTTTACTTTTCCTTTTTTCCATAACATAAAAAAAAACATTTACTTTTCCTGTTTTACATTTTGTTTTGATTCAAAGAAACATTGCTCTAGTGAAAAGACTATTATCATTGGCACAATATGCAGAAATAAGTTATCACTAAATAACAAGAATAATTGATCTTACAGTTTCCAGTACTCAAAAAAAAAAAAAAAAGAAAAAAAGAAAAAAGTCAGTCTTAAATGAAAGACTCCCATTAAAGCCCACAATGAAGGATGAGCCTTTTGATGCCTGAGAACTTGAAGATGGTACTAACGCACGGGAAACTGAAGCATTAAACTTCCTGTTACTTTTCCTTCCCAGTGACCCTATCAAATCACAGCCGGGTGTCTGAGATGGCACACTGCAGCTCGTGAGTCAGCTCTGTGAGAGCAGGAGCTGAGGCGTTCCTTGCTGCTGATAATCTTATTATGATCTTAAACTTTTTTCATCCTTTTGTGTTTGAATAGCACATGTACAGCCATAGTGATTTAACTGCATTTAGAAGGGGATTTTTCAGAGAAAAAATACATCAAATCCAAATTCATTTTATAATACCAATGATCTTAGATGAAAAACAATACATAAGAAAATTTCTCTTCCTTCTCCTTTGGAGGATTTAATATAAGCTTCAATTCTCTGCAAAAGTTATTGCAATGGGGAAAACACTACATTTCTTAAAAATAAGCACACATCTTAAAATATATAAAGGTTTAGAAAAATAATTTTTCTATTTCCATGGCTCATTTTAAGCAAGAAAATTATATTATGTGCCTCATTTTCTTGTCCTATAGTAGTTTTCCTACCCAAATATTTCACCAGCGTCAATTTTATCAGCATCTTTTAAAGTTAATGATTTATAATCAGTGAAGCAAATGAATTTTAATAGGGAGATTATATAGTTTCACTTTATATTAATGACAAAGAAAATGACTATGCACTAAATTTCATAATCTAGATCACTATGCAAAGCATAATATACAATTTCTTATGCTGTTTTAAACTACCAAATTGTCAGCAACTTTATTTTAATTTTAATTTTTCTTAGCACATGTTTGAAGTGCATAATGATTACAGTCATGGGGATTTGCACAGAACACAACCACATAAGTGAAGAACACTCTTCATATCAAAATGTATATTGTTCTCAAACTCTGTTCAAGTATTTTCTAACCCTTCTATTGCTTCTTTTTTTTTTTTTCGTTATGATTTTGGATTTAATGGTTAATCTTTATTTACTTAGCTTTAAATAACTGAGATTGAATCATTATACTCAGCAGAGTCATGCTGAAATCCATTTTATTCCTCTAGACCTAGGGTTTTATAGTGCTGGTAACGTTGAGTAAATCAAATCCATTATATATTTGTAATATTTAATCCATCTATAATTCAGTAAAATAGAGAGAAAAAGGTTATTTCAGAAAGGAATTTGAAAGATGAAATAAATAATAATCAATTAATATCAAGAGAATATTAGTCTCCTACTCTGATTTTGGGCTGCCCTGAACTAAAAAAGTTTGGTTTCTCTACCATGATGGTTCTCCTTTGGTGGAAACCAACCATAATTCGCTCCCCAAAACCCTGAACAAAATTAAATGTCTTGTCCTGTAAGATTTTGCCACTGGGTGTTGTGTCTCAGCAATAGGAAAGCTGATTATTATAGACAGCAACAAAGAAGTACAACAAATACCTGAAGGTGGTAATACTGAATTTAGGATTCAGAATAAATATAAAGTTACAAAAGAGAATATTAGAATCTTAATAAGTGGGTAAAAGACTATATTCAAAAAACAAAAATTTAGTAAGAAAATACAAACTTAAATTTGGGACTGTCTTTGAAATATGAGTACATCTTACAATAGAGGTGTTAGAATATTCTATTGCTTGTACTTTAACATAAAAACGCACTATTTATTTTATGTATTTTCATAAGAAATAATGGAAATATTACTTAACAATCTGAAATATGTCTTTGCATATTAATTTTGATTCTGAGTCTTTGAATAAATATGGAAAAGAAGAAAACATTCAGGAAACATGAGTAATAATTTGTATAGAAGAGAACACCACAAAATTTTTAACTGCTTGGTCTGGTGGAGCACACTTTAATCCCAGAGTTTGAGAGACTTAGCCAGGAGGGTTGGTGGGAGTTCAAGGCCAGCCTAGGCTATGTAATGAGTTTAAGGCAACCTGGACTACAAAGTGAGACCCTGTCTCAAAAAATAAATAAATAAATGAAACTAAAGAAAGCAATGTGGCATAGTTAAAATATGAATGCATAAGTATTTGAGTAGCTGAGCGCACTTACAAATATTTATCAGTGCAATTGTCCAGCTATACCTCTTCTGAGTTATTTTATGAAAGTGTTAAAAATGATATTGCAGTGATGTATGCATATACATATTTATAGTGTCATACTTCATAATAACTAAATCTTGAAAGTATCCTGTATGTCCATCAACAGATAAATGGATAAAGATAATGCGGTACGTATGCACAATGGAGTACTACTCAGCCACAAAAAGGGGCCAACATGAATCAAAGACAAATTGATGCATCTTGTAACCATAACAGTAAGTGAAATGAATCAGAAACTGAAGATTAAATATCACACGGTTTATCTCATATGAGAATTACAGTGTATGATGAAGATAAACTTTGTGGAGATGGGAAGGGAACCTGGAGATACTAGTAGATAGGAAGGAGGGAGGAAAAGGAGAAGTAAAAAAAATCAAGGTGCCCTATGAGTATGTACTAATTTTCCACAGTAAATATATGTGTTGTATGTCACAAATAGATGTGAATAAAATATTTAACAAAAATAACTAGCTTAATGTTTTGTTTTGTTGCTGCAAGGGAGGGAGTAACGGAAGTCGAACTCAGAACCTTGCTCTTGCCAAGCAGGCACTGTGACACTGAGCTATATCCCCAGCCCTAGAGTAATGTGTATAAGTATAAAATCTTTTAATTTTGTGAATAAATATATTTGAGATTCAAGTGACTTTCTATAGAATTGCACGTTGTATTTTCAACCTCTTCATATTTTTGCCAACACTGAAAATGCAAGCTTAATGCCTTTTGCATATAAATGATCACATTAAATTGAATAGACAAGGCCCACATTTGAATAGTGGGGCATCCCAGCCCCAGAACACAAAAGCTTTGATCTCTTGAGAGATTCATCCCAGTATTTGAAGCACACATCCCTGGGGCAAATACCCCGTAAGTTATTCTGCAAAACCATTTAGCCAGTTTGGATGACGGAGTCCACCTAAGCTTCTGGGAATAATGTGCAGAAGTGGCAGCGATTAGGGAAAATATAATCGGTAGGGGGAAAAACTAAGTAAGATTTTTTTAAATAAAAATGTTGGAAAGGATGAAAAATAAGTGGGGTAAAAATTGTAAAAATACAATCTTTATTTCAAAAATAAAGACAACCACAAGACCGAGAAAGTTTTCCTTTTGTAAAAAGGGAAATGTCTGGTAGGAATAAGGAGGGAAGGCATTTCTTATGCAATTATTGTACTTTATATATGGTCACAATTCTTTAGAAATTGTAGAATTATTCTATAAATTCTAACAGGCAGAAGTAATTAGGTTGCATTCATATAGGGACTATATTAGACAGGGTTTTGTTTGTTTTGTTTCAGGGTAGAAATTTGGTTTTCCTGATTCAGTGATGCTATATTCACACAAAAACCACTACAAAGGCTGCAGAAAACATTTTCTGCTTTGCTGCTATTCACCCCTCGTCTTCTGTGGCCTCTCGGGAGCATTCAGAACAGAGGTCCATTGGCTTTTTCTTCAAATACCTTGTATTTTGTCAGTTTCTATGACAACACAGTCTTCATTTTGCCTCTTAACCTCTCTAGTCTCTTCTCTAATTTTCCTGTTCTTTTGTCTCTGTTTGACAAGGGAATGTTTATATTTATGTTTGGTTCTGGTTTTTTTTTTTTTTTTTTTTAAGAATACATAGAGAAGGTACGTATTTCCCTCAATCCAAAATAACAAAGAGAATAATAGCAATTTCTTTAGCCTGAACAACCATAATGTTTTCTGAACTATTTTCTATGATTTCACACTTCAAATTATTCTCTGTACAGCATTCTGAGTCATTTTGTAAAAACTGTATCACATGACACATGGTGATGCACATCTGTAATCAATCCTAGCATTTTGGGAGGCTAAGGCAGAAGGATCATAAATCAATTCAACCCTAGCCTGGCCAACTGAGCAAGACCCTGTGAAGAAATTCTTTTAAAAGATGAAACATATGCCGAGAGTGAAGACTCTGTATAATGCGATTAGAGGATCAATCAATGAATCAATCAATCTAGTTTTGACACTTGTCATTAGTTTTATTGAAACTTCACACACCATTAAATACCATTTAGTGATCACTGTCCTCATCACCAGGCATTGCTTTCTTAGCTATGATCTACACTTTTGTCTCCTTTAGCCAGTGTACTGTAAGTTCTGTTTTTCTGTGAGGACTCCATTTTCTTTCTGAATCCATGATAAAGGCCATGCTGAAGAAATGACTTAGTCTTTATATCCATGTCGGAATCTGTGCATGTTTATTATATGTTAGTAACATTTAAATTTAAGGATACATTAAGAGAAAGGACCAGAGTGAGACACTATCGGAGAGAAATTTCCACTTGGCAAATGCACAAGGCTTCATGAGGACATTTTTTGAAAGATGAAGAGTTTGCTTAAAAAACACATATAATGTTAAGATTTTAAAAATGCTGCTGGCATTATTCTGTTTCCTATAAATATCTCTATTTCTATTATCAAATGATACATTCTTCTTATATTTAAAATATTCTTAAAAAGCATAAGGTGCTTTAAGTATACACATATTATAATGAATAATTCAAAATATAAGCATTCCTGTACAATGACACCTACATCAAGAAGCAAAATGCTACAATGGACTTGTATCACAGACTGGAAGAATTCTTATGTTTCCTTCCATTCACTATCAAAGTAAGCAAACTCTACACTTTTCAGAGAAGTGACTTTTTTGTGTGTTTGCTTGTTAAAAAATAAAGCTCTCATCATGTTTCCATTTATAAGAATTATGCATTTTCCATTGTAGAAAGAAGACATAATATGAGTACACAAAAAGGAGAAAACGAAAGTCACTATGTAGAAAAAGAAATTCCAATGTAGAGCCTTCTTTTCTAATTATATTGACATGTGATTTCTAACACAAAACAGTGGTTGTGAAACATAAATATTTTGTTCAACAATATATGTAAATAGCTTCTTGTTCTTTTAAATTTAGTTTTCCACATGATTATTGATGACTTCATAGATTTCTTTTGAGTGGTGGTACTATAACCTGTACTTTCAATCATTGACTATTTTGTCTGTTGTGAATTTTTCTTTGTTATTCTTGTTTAGTATTTAGTAGTGAAAGTACACAGTTGCTTGATTATTTCTTCAATTTATATTGTCTTAAAATATGTATGACAGATTTATCTACCCATTTTGACTACTTTTAGGCATATAATTCAATAAAATTAATTACATGCACCATCACCATATTAATTTCTAAAGTTATTTTTATTATCCCAAATACAAACTCAGAAACTTGTAACATACTACTGTACCTACCCCAGATTTTGGTAAACTTTATCCCATATTCTTAACTAAGAATCTTCTTACTCAAGATATTTCATGCCGTTGGAACTGGGTAATATTTTTGTGATATGTAACTTATTTTACTAATAATATTTTGAAGGTTCTGCATGTTCTTGTTAATAACAGGTCAGCATTCCTGTGGATAAATAATATTTACATAGAAATAATATTTATAGTAACCATATATGTAAATTTTATAAATTTATATTTATTTATACATAAAACCATAAATTTTTCTTTTGTGTGTGATTTTTGGTTCTACCTTATACTGATTATTCCCCTGCATTGCTACATGCAATAAGATTTTGTTTAATATGATTACTAAATAGTAACACACTGTGAGAAAAATTGATATACTTTTTCCGTTAGGCATTTGGTCATTTTACAATTTCTTGACTACTGTGAAAATTATTGCCAAAACATTCCAATATGTATTCTATGAAAAACACGTCCTGTTAGAGTACAGATAATTGATTGATAAATTCTACTTTAGCACATGCAAGAGAGTTCTAATGTGGTTATACCAATATGTATTGCACCACCATGAGAATTCTAGCTATTGTGTATACTCAACAAGCCTGAATCATCTTATTTAGTATATTTTTGTTTTTCATTTGTCTTCCCCTCAAAACTGCATGATCTTTTGCATATATTTGTATTAAATTCTCCAATGTTGTATCATTAATTTCTTAAAGTTGATTATTTATTCTGCATATACCTGAGATGTGTTCAAAGGCATTTGCTTTGTGCTCTGCCTCACCATATTCCCTTTAATTATATATCATTTTGAGACTCTTGTCTCAGTTTTTAGGCTGACCTCGAACTTGTGACCCTCCTGCTTCAGTCATTCAAGTAGTTGGGATTATAAGCTTTATCCCCTACTCTTAGCTAGTTATATCTTTCAACTAAATAGAAATTCTTATCAGTTACTCAGTGCAACATATAAATTATTTTTTTCTTCGGGTCATCAATTTTTTTTCTATTTAAGAATATTTTATTTACTCCGTTGTCACAGAAATACAGATTTGCTCAGTCACTTATGTTTAATTTTCACATATACATTTAAAACTTGTAATGAATTGTTCTGTTTTATATTCAGAAGAATTAACCAAAATAATTTCCTTCTGTGTGCATTTCAAATTTGCTTCCATAATATGCAAAAAGTTTATCCTTATTGCAGTACAGTGTGCTACTACTATTTACCACAAATCAGGACAAGTGTATTGACTCATCTTCTTTGGAGTTTGATTGTATTGATTTAAGAGCTCTCATTTCTTTTTATCCAGTGGTACGTGAAACAGTGGATCTGATTGAGAAGGAACAGGAGTAGGAAACACAGCCCAATCAAATAAAAAGCATAATGATGTGTGATGCAGAGGAATAAGTTGCTTTTATTTATAACAAATAAAAATTTGATTTAGAAACTGATTAGACATAGGACCTAAGCAAGAAATGCAGTAAATTATTATGGAGAGAAACTTCAAGACTGGTAAAGCTGGCCTGGAGATTTAGCTCAGTGGTGTAAGCGCCTGCCTAGTACACATGAGGTTATGAGTTCAATCCCCGGTACAAAAAAAAAAAAGAAAAAGACTGGTAAAGGCAAAACAGACATTATTCTAAAAACTAAATGATGATATCATGACTTTTATTCATATCATCCATAAGGTTTTGATTGCCAGTACTTTTTGATTGTCTAGTCACAATTTGAATACACAATGCTCAATGGTCAGATGAAGCATCATTTGTTTATAAAGGATTATTGATGTTTTCGTGATTACAAGGAACTCTGGAATTTAGCTGTGTATAGAGAAGAACAGGAATAATATAACCATCTTCCTACTACTAATTCTCTTTACAAGTAACAATTGATAAAGTTTAGTTTTATGAGCATGCAGTTGGTTATGAACTATTTATCAAAAACCAATTATGTATGATTTTAGTATTTTCCGTTTTATATATCCCACATATATCATGCATAACTATGAAAAGGAAAAGCTCTATTTATAAATCTACTATAAATATTCAAATTTCACTCCAGATTTATTAAGTACTCCATAGTGAAAGACACTTTTGCCAATAATGATAAAAACGATTTTGTTTTGCTATACTTTTTAGTAGACATTGGATTGAAAATATTCCCATTCCTTGTGTAACTTGTGACATGTGGGATTGATTTATGTATAATTAGAGCAAGCAGCTGCTCTATTAATGTGATTTGAGGGATTCTATGAAAATCCCTCTTGAGTAAATTAAATCCCAGTTGGATCTTTTTAAATTTGCAGCATTAGCGTTTTTCCCTGTAGACTTTTTACAGAAGATGAATATAGAGAGTCAGGCATTACATTTCCTTAGAGAGGTAACACATTATCTAGCTAATGAATTAGCAGAGAATAATTGGTTGGATTTGCCGCCACTATCCATATTTATACTTTAGATTGCTGGATTCTGAGGGGAATAGGAAAGTAGAAAATAGCAGATCTTCAGTAACAAGGCAGGGAAGTTAATGAACAAAAGGCAGTGGGATATTGAAGATGTGCTATGTGGTACAATAAAGTTTCTGAAGACAGGATCTTCATGTGTTCATGACTATATACACAAACATGTGTGTACACACATATGTATTTGATTATAATAATAGAACTGTCAGTAATACAATAAAATGCGATTTTTATTCTATTCTATTCTATTTTTTATATTCTTGTGGGGTGCATTGCTGTTTTCTACTTTGGAAACAGACATGATAGCAGAGTCTATCAATGCTCCACTTATATTCCCCTGGTCATGAGCTATGTTAATACGAGCCCACCCTGTTATTAAATTGGCTACACTTCGTTTGACGTCTTCCACTGCCTGGAACTTAGTCCACATTCTAACCAGATCACAAGTGCGAGAGTTAGGCTGCTCGGGGAAGCAGCAAGAAGTGATTTGTGCACAAGTGTCCAATATTTATTACTGCTTGCGTGACATAATTCTGACAAGCATGTTCTACACCATTTCTCAGATTTCTCTATAGGCAATAGGCTCCAGTTATTCCTACATTTCGAACTTTTCATTAACATCTTAGCCTCTCTTGGGAAGAACTTTCTCATGAATTGCTTTTGAAACTCTGCTTCTGGGAAAATCCAAATTATGGGTATGGATGCAGGAAATTGTCTTATAGAACAGAACGCCTCAATGGGATTTTGGAATTGCGCATCTGGCCAGTCAGATGGCAACACAAATCATCTTGTTGTTAGGCAATGAGGTGGCATATTCTATGGCATTATAATCACTAAAGCACTCCTATTTTCAGTATTACAAGTGGAAAAATTAACTGAGAGGGTTGGGAATGCCCTAACTGCTACAATATATCAAGCATTGTAGGAAAATGGGACAGATGTGAGAAAAACAATCCATTGATTTTTAATTAAATTCTAGAATCACATGTATAAAAAGATAAGACTGAGACTTTGTGGATGATACGTTCTTCCGAATGATTTCTGCATTTATCCTTGATTTTGCTGGAAAGTTTAGGATAAAAGAAAATTAGGCTAAAAATATCAAAGTATGTCAAATTGCCTTCAAAGGTAATTTGGGTCTAGGACTCTTTTTCTGCAAGCTTATCTATTTCTGATTTGTCTGTCTTTTACAAATACTTCACTTGAAGATATTTACCCTGCTGCAGTGTTCTTGGTGACCCTTTTTATTATTATTATTATTATTTTAAATATAGTAAAATCCAACAGGACATAACAGAATGAAGTCAATCAAAACAAAGCAGTAGAACTGGTACAGAACTTCGAAGAAAGATACTATGGAAACAATAGCTACTATAGTATATCTTGTTATCTTCAGACTAGCTGACCATTCCAACAGGTATAGTAGAATTAAACCAAAAACAAAACAGAATAAAACCAATAAAAACAGAATATAAAATAAAACCAAAATAATAATAATCCAAGTAAAGCAAAACAGTGAGAACTATATTGGGCCTTGAAGATAAGACAGAAGAGAATCTCCCATATTTGCTACGTTTCCTACTATCATTTTCCAAAGAGATGCTCAGGTTGCTGGCCCCAGTCCTGAAAAATCAACAAAACAATACTAACATTTAGTTGCTTAACATTCCTTAGTTGCTATCAATTTAGCCAGACCTCTGAACCAGCAGGTTGCTTACAGGGTGGGGGTGGGGTGGGGGGGGAGATGCAGTGGGTTGGTTGTCCTTGACTCTAAGCCTGTGCACCAGTAAGGCATAAGGGAGGTGAATGTTTCACTTCCTGGAGTCCACGCCAGTCGCACAGTCCCCTGGAAGGCAGATTAGTTGTCCTCTGGTCAGAGCCGCTCAGGCCCAGCTCTTGGTGAGTCCTGAACTTCGAGTTTTCATCTTACAGTTCTGCGTGTCTCCTGAAAGTTTTATTTATCCTCCCAGCAACACAAACATCCTATAAACTGCTTGAGGGGAATGATTCCATAAGAAATTGAATTTACCTTCTATTGTTCTCCTTTTGTGGCTATTGCTCTCTGAAATCATTATTACCTTGGAAACTATCTGATGGATTTAAAGATATACTTTATATAATTAATGCAGACTTTCTAGTTGTTCTTGCTGTTATGAATGGTCTGCAAAAGCGTTGTATAATTGAAAAGGTATATAGGATCACAAGATTTTAAGCCAATGCATGTTATTACTTAACATAACTTCACTTGCTAGACTATTACATATTCTATTTTTCTTCAGGAACTGGATGATTACTTTCCACAGATATATAATCACATTAATGTCTAATGCTTTATAAACATCTGCTTAACTTAGTAATTTCCTCTAGAAATTTGTGTAAGTACAATGTAGAAATAAGAATGCAAACTCTTTAGTCATTCTTCTTGGGCTCAATTTCAAGCTCTAACTTTTCCTAGCTCTATTACCTACAGAAAATGAATAAGCCTTTTATTGCCATTGGTTCTTCATTTATAAACTGAGGATTATAAAATTTGATAAAGCTGAAAAATAAGTAAAGGGTATAACAGAGTAACAGTATTTTGAATAGTTCCTGACTCATAGGAAGAACACAATTTCAAGGAGTTAATAATTGCATTTTTACAAGGTGCAATCCAAACATACAATGAATGTTTAAATTAAAAAGACAGCATTGCAGTAAAAGACACATTGCCATTCATGCTCCCCAAATTCCCTGCACTCATCTCAAAAACATTCGCCCCATCTTTCCCACTACTTTCTGAAGTAGTTTCATAAATGCCTTTATTTCATATTCTTGGATGCCTTGATGTTCAATTTTTTACCCTGTTGATTTTACTTTCCTAAACAGGCAGAAAGCATATAGTGCCAGATGGCTAAATAAGGTATATGAGGAGACACCGTACTCTTTTAAAGTTTCCTTTCCTTCAGATGACACTCAACAGCAGCATTCACTGTATTTTTAATTGCATGTGCTAAATAAACTCAAGAAAGAGGACTTCTGGAACTTTTTCATGAAGCTACAGGAATGATGAGATAGATTGGTTTAAAAGAAAGGAAGCATTTTGAAGAAGATTAATGTTAATGTGCTTTTTACTATAACCATTATTTTGTTTAGATAATAGATATTTAGATAATCCCTTATATACTGTCTGCTACACATTACGATTTTCCTTCATATGGGAATGTAAATAGGTTATTGATTAGTATGAATACCTTTGATGATTCCATATTTTGTGAGATAAAGTAATTTATACCATTAGTCAATTTTCTTTATTAGGCAATTTAAAATAGAATTGTGAGATATACGTTGAATAATAGAAATCAAAGCATTGAACTTTATAATTGATAGAAAATTGATAGTTGAAACTTCACAAAAATTACTTGATATTTTCTAACCAATACTGCACCTTGTATCAACACCTATTGATTTATTGTAAAAAAAGTAAATTTAAATAATAAAGCATGTAAAGATACCTAGTATCATTCATTTTGCAATATATTATCCCCCTAAAGTGTCTTGTGATTAGATGTTTTATGTGAATTAAATATCTTTAAAAATGAAATAAAAAGTAAAAAATAGCAGAACACTTCCATCCTTTTTCTATTGGGTTAACTCAGTATTACCTTCTAATTGCCTAGATTCATTGTTTTATTTTGTTTATAATAATTAACATAATCTAATGAAATAAAATTTTGTTTACAATAATTAAAATAAAATAATAAAATACAAGGAATAAACTTTCATAAGTTGCATTTTACTATTACTGATTGATACTAGGAATAAAATTTTGAAATTTAAAATTTTATCTTGATAATTTTATAAATTATTAAAATGGATTTGATAAAAATGATTAGATTGAGGCTACTCTATATTCTTTTCTTGTTGGTATCTCATACTTAAGTTTTAGAGGAATGCATGATAAATACGTTTAAATTTCATTGTCACTACATACTTATGAGATTAACTCAAAATACACACATTTGAGAGCTACTTTTTATCTACACTAATTAAGGGAAACATTATTGAGGATTATGCCTATTGACAGGCATTTACTAATTCTCAGCAGATAGTCTAAGATTTAGAAACAGGAAAGATCACAGTAGGATCTTAATAATTATGGATACTAAATTACAAAAAATTATATTTCCAAAGGGACTCTTTTCATATTTCCAGTGCATATAAACGATAAAAGAAATATCCCTTGACTCTTTCTAAAGTTTTTTTTACATTTAATTACTAGTGACAGTGTAAATTCTTTAATATTTCTGAGGAAAAACTTGGAAATTACCATTTTGTTAAGGATTAAAATTCAATGAATAGATCTTAAATTTATTGTCCTAAGCAGAAATATTCTAAAATATTTTATATAGCAATATTGTATGGATTATATGTAGATCAAACTTAAATTAAATTATGATAAGTATTGATCCAGTTATAAGGCTGTTTATTAATTTTCTAGGGTTTTATGGATGGGTGCCACAAACTGAGTGTCTTCAAATACATGAATGTCTTCTCTCACATTTTTAGTGGCAAGAATTTCAAAGTATAAGTTTTGACAGAGTTAATTCTTTCTAGAGGTTCTTAGGAGGAACTTATCCTTGGTGTCTTTCCTAGCTCCTGCTAGAGGCTGCAATCTTCTTCACTCTTTGGTCTGTAGACTCATGGCCCCAGTCTCAGCCTGAGTTCACAGGGCATCCTGTACTACGTGTCTCTTCTCCCTCTCTCTTTGTCTCTGTCTTTGTCTCTGTCTCTGTCTCTCTCTCTATTGGCAGACTATCTATCTTTAGACTACTTATTTTGTTAATCTTCCAGAATCTTATCTCAGAATGTTTAGTTTAATTACATATACAAATATCCATTTTCCAAGTAAGGTCACATTCATAGAATACTGGGGATGGCTATTATATAATCTTCAATAAAATATCATATGCAATCTTTCACAATATTGTATTAACATAAAATGTTTAACATAGAATATTACAAAAACTTAGGTTAGGAGCATAAATTCATTTTGTCTTTGGTGTACTAATATGCCTGAGTCTGTATAATATATCAGTATTTTATATAAAATTAATGAAGAGAAAAAGAAATAATACATGTGACAATCTCAAAACAGTGAAAGTAGGTTTTTATTTAATTGTATTTAATTTTTAAATGACTGATCTTAATGTTATAAATTAATGAAGTGTTGTATATTTCAACACTACTCACTCTTCATATTTTATTAATTTTTAATTGAAATATTGCAAAACGTTTATATATATATGTTTACATGCATATGAATATATACATATATATGTATATATACATATATATTTTATTTACATACGCAATCATAATAAAAATACAAGAAATACTAAAAACAGAAATTTTCCTTTTCCTTGGGAATACTTTGCTAAATTTGTAAGACATTTGCAACTTTATTCTCCTTAAATATAATCTAATTATTTTCGCATCTTGTTTGAAAATTAAAGCACTCATGGTTAGATCTAAATTTCATTTGTTAATGCAACAAAGATACTGTAGGTTGAGGGGTCAATATTACTCTTCCTCTTTGAACACATATTGAAATTAAACTTTGGATTTTAGAAGAAATTAGCAATTAAAATTTTGTTTTGTGAATGAGGAGTGCTCATGAAGTTTATCATCACAAGCAACTTGTGTGGTTTTATGATTTATAAACTTTTATCTGCATATCAAGAAGTGGAAGACTTAGCCTCAAGTCGTGTCCTTCTGCACAGTGGGAAGTGTGAAGTTATATGGCTTATTTCTTTACCAATAAAAAAGTATATCACTTGTTGAAGTTTTCAGATATTGATATGTAGCATTACTTCTCTTCTTCCAGGTTCAAGCTAAGAACTAGGTGAAAAGAGAAAAATTATGAAAATATAATTCTTAATAGAGTTAATAAGGCAAAATAACTTCAGAAGCTGGCAACTTGCAATCTCTCATGAAATAGAGATATTTTATCAGGCTTTGGAAGTTTTCCTTGGGCAAAGTCTGACACAGTAAGGTATGTCCTAGCAACAGAACACTACCTGTCAGAAAGAGTTTCAGGCATAATAAGAAAAAGTTGTAAAGTACCTCCTTAGAGAATGGAAATTTTTTCCAATTAATCATCCATATAAAAAATAAAGCCACACCTTCTCTTGTGCAGAGGTCAATGATGGGGTATGAAAAAGCAAGAAGTATAACTTCCATATATTCTTTTATTTCCCTTTGCTTTTTTCTTTTTTTTATTGAAAATATAATCTATGAGCTATATATAAGCACTTCCCTGACAGCATTTGTCCTTGTTACTGCTGATAGTTATATGAATCTCTTGTTGCCTTATAATCCTGTATTTCTGCTCTCACATAGTAGGATAGAAATTTATCCAAAATATGTTTCTAAATGATACATTGTATTTCAATGATAGAATTTCATTTGTGATTCAGCTTGATATTGTTTTCTTTCTTCTATTACAATATTCTTCAGCTTTTTCAGACTCATACAGCAAACTTAACTTTCCCTTTTATTTCTAGATAATTCAATTCAAGGTCTAATAATGACATGCACCCAACAAATGCTTGAATTATGACCGATAACGTCTTTTCATTCTAATTGGTCGGTAATCACTGGTCCTTATATATTGTAAATAATACATTGCTGATGTCATCAGATTATGATAGTTTGGCAGCCTTTTCCCACATTTAGCTTAATTTGAAGTGCCTTCAGGCATTAATATGATGTCCTCAAATCCATGTTGTATGTTTGTGTGCGTGTGTGTGTTTCACTATGCTTAAAACTCATACTAGAAAACTTTGCGAAATAAAAGTATATCAAGGCTTTTTAACTTACTTAAATCTCAATATTACTAGTAATTCAACCTGGGGATTTCAAATGATATATAGGGAGTTAACTCATTCTTATGCCTGGTTTTATGTTGTTCATTTGTTGTATTTCTTACGTGCTTTACATAACTAGTTTTTAAACTGAGGAATATACAAGAAAATATTTAGGTTCGTGAGATCCAATGGAAGAAGTACAAAGAGAACCCTGGTTTCTCATCCTCCTGTCACTAACTTCTCTCTTCATATACTGGTTTATCCGTTGCAATGAGTAAGCTGATAGGGTATTACAATTTTATTTCCCTATCTCAATCTAAATAGGGGAGTTCATCGCTAAGAATTTTCCTACTCTCTGAATTTCTTTCTCTCCATATTATGACTACATGCTCTAATTTTGCTCCTCATTTTGCTTTTCAGGTTCCTCTCTCCTATGAGCTCTATGAGAGACAAAACACTTCTCTTTTTACTGCAGTTCATATGTATAAACATTTCTGGCCATGTCAAGTTATCAGGAACTCTGTGTAACAAGTACATATTCAGAAACAGTGAGAAAAGTTGGAACAATTGAAATGAAATCCATAGGTAAAGGAATTGGTAGCAATTGGTACCATTAGTAGGAATTCATAGTTTCCATACAGATGGGTTTTATACACAGTAGTTGTTTTAACATAACTAGATTTAGACAAGGAAAGTTTTCTTAAGGTGTGAACCACTGGAGATCAAAATAGCCTAGCAAGATAAAAAATCCTTGCTTGTCAGCAAGATTTAATGTTATTTTTTCTATGTGGAAACATTCCAGTTGTATTCTTGTCTTTTCATAACATGCAGAACCATCATTTGGAAAATGTTTTACCTTTCCTTTCTCAAAGTACAGTATTCTAAGTATTAATCAATCACATTATATTTAAAAGAATTCTTCTACCTTTGCGAGTTGAAGGAATCCTATCTTTTGCTGAAGACTCTAACTTCTAATTTAACTTTAGTATGACTGGCTGTTGACAGTGATGAAACTGTTAAAGTCCAAAAATGATTAATAAACCATTTTCAGAATTAAGAGATTTATAACTCCAGTCTCAGAGCTCATTCTGTAATCCATTACTGGTGTCTGGAACTTGGCATTCTTGAGTTATCACTGAGTTACTCAAAAGAATGTCCATCCCTGTGTCTATCAATACTTTGTTATAAATGTGTTGTGCTTAGGTAGGAGATTTCAGAGAAGGCTTTCAGCTCTATTATCCTAATGTAAATCTTGGCCTGCACAGAGTGATTCTATCATTCTGTCCCTACTCATCTTCTTTAGACTTTTCAAATAATAACATTTACAGGGTAGTAAAAATGGTATATTGTAATTCAGGAGTCCAATGCCCAACTTTCAACATATATACCATACTGCTTGGTATCATAATTTATTTTATCTTTTACCCAGTTTTAACAACATCCATAATAATGAAGATTTTATGTAGATGATACTTTTACCCTTCACTTGATCTTCACCAAAAGAATATTGGCAATAACATTACTTTTATAATTGCAGCATAACAAAAGAATTTCTGAAGTGCCTCTTCTTAAAATTTTCTTTTAAAAATCCTAAACAATTATTTAAAAATATGAAAATGCAAGAAATTGCTTATATGAATGTAAGAAACAGAATAATGCCAGAATTTATTACTCATCTTTATATTTTACATAAAACATTAATATAAAATGTACATACATTTTTAAATCAATCTATTCTTACATATCAAGGCAAGTTAAAATTAATAATATGCACAATAAAAAAGACATTAAATCAATAACATTGCTGATATTCACATAATCTTTAAACTAAATTATATTTGATACAGTTACTTGCTACATTAAATAAACACAGAAACTCTTTACTAAATATTACTAAAACTCCTTCCTAAATCACCTATTTTCCTATTTATTCAAAAACACATTGCATGATTACATCTTAAATTATTAGATAAAAAAAATCCTTGCTTGTCAGCAAGATTTAATGTTATTTTTTCTATGTCGAAACATTCCAGTTGTATTCTTGTCAGCATGGTTTTTGCAGAAACATTCCAGTTGTTTTCTTAAACCCGTATGTGAATAGTAATTCATGTAAAAGTCCTCCAAAGTCCTGTCAGGCATTAAGGGTCCTTGTTTTGCAATTGTTGCTGCACTAGAACAAAAGTCTCATTCTGAGAGCAACTGCTTATCACTTGATGTGTATTTTCATTTTGTTATAATTGCAGCCAAGTGGTAAACACAATAATGTGTATTGAATTGGTACTATAAACTTTAAATGTTATAAGAAACATTGTGAAAGTGATATTTTATTTTTTGTGGATTACAAAGTTAACTCCTTAAATATTGCTGCAGTATATCTATCTGTTCAACAAATATCAATTTTGAAAACCAGGTGTTTCTTTTTAGATTATGCATTAACATGACAATTGATTCTAATTTATTGATGTGTGTTTTACATTTTACTTGTGCTGAATTTCCAAATTCTTTTGCTTTTTCAGTTACGATTACAATGAAGTTTTCCACTAAAAATGTGCTAAAATATTAAATAATGTTTTCACTGAAAACTCTCAGTTTTCTAATGACACTAGATAGGTTATTTATTTGTCTCATAAAAATACTTAGAATATTGACACTAAAAAGTCTTACTGTACTTAATAATACATAAAAAATTGAAAAGAATATTACATTAAACAACTCAAAACTGTCTTTTGGAATTATCAATATTATGGAAAAATCATTATATTATACCAATAATAAAAATCATCTCTAATTACAAAATGTCTTATTTCCATAGTTAATACGTAAGGCAATAGAATGTGACTTAAAATTTGAAATGAGTATATATATAAGAAGCAGTTCAGTATCAAAATATAAATCAGTACATTCATTATGTAAATTCACATGGTGTTTTTCAAAAATATGACATAGACCTAGCATAGAGTCCCAACAATTCCATTTGTAGGTATATATCCAAAGGAAAAGAAATCATTACGTTACAGAAATATTTGTACATTTTATGTTCTCTCAATAGTATTTTCAGGAGTCAGGAAATGCAACCTAATTGTCCAATAGCTAATAAACTAATATGAACAATCTAGATACATTCACAATGAATTACTTACTATTCAGTTATAAGAAAGAATAAAGTCATTTATTGCAGCATGCAAATGGAGATCGATCTGTTAAATGCTGTAATCCAGGCACGGAAAGAAAAGTACCACATGTTCTCATTCTCATATGTAGAATCCAAAATAGTTACTATCCTAGAAATTGAATGTAGAATGGTGGTTACCAGAGACAAGAGAGGATGTGGATAAAAGATGGAAAAAGAAATGCTAAAGAGGACTGGATTAATAAATAAGTAGTCAGAATCAACATATCATTGTGCTGTTCAACAGTTGGGTAAGTATAACATACAATGATTTACTGTATATATCAAAAGCCTAGAAGAAAAGATTAAGAAAGCTTTCATCATAAAATGACAAATTTTGGGGACTATGATTATATTTAATCTGAATTAAACATTGTACAAAATGTACAAATACAAAATATTCACATACTGATCTCTTAATGTGTGTAACTTTCATATTTTATGTATCGCTATATATAATATATATTATATATGTATATTTGTAAATTTAAAATATTTAACTTAATGGAAAATTACACTTTGAGTCAACTAAGATGATTACTTGTGCCATATATATATATATATATATATATTTATACAAAAATTTTCCAGGAAATATTCAACTCCCTGCTTATCTACAGATAACCTTCAATATTTCAGACAACTTCTATGCTTCATGAAAAAAAGTTGTTAAAGTACAGTTTTAATAGATCTGTGGTTACTAATAGGATTTTTACTCATGTGGAGAAAGAGTTTAGTTACTTTATTGTACCCTGTGTTACAACCTAAAATGACAGAAAATAATCAAGTTTACCTAGAATAAAAATAATTATATTCAACTCACTTATAATGTTGCATATTCAGAATGATGAGTTAATAAATTTGGTATAGCAGAGAAATCATATAGAAATCCAGAGTAACATTACTAGCAAATAGAATCAATAGTCTATGTGGAATCTACTCAAATAAAAAGTACTGGATTCCTGATTCATATGACAAATTACATGTACCTTTAAGACAATGAATGTCACTACAAGATTCGTCAAAGAAAGAAAATTTTGCAAATATCTAGTTGGTCATTGCACTGAATAGATGATTATTTGGTCAGAATATATTATTGAAAGAACACATGTATTTAAAAGGGATAAACTCAATGAAATGAACTAACATCAGGAAAATGCCTCTAAAATCTTTTCTGCCTGCAAAGTTGAATGTTGAGAAATAATTATCTTGAAGACCTAAATAGCTTTCCAAATGTCCAAGTGAGAAAGTTGAATCAAGCAGAGAAACAAACAAACAAACAAGATTAGCAAAATGGTTAGTCCTCGACTTGAGACCGTTAGAAGGAAGGAGACAGGATACAGTGAGAAGTTTGTAGTCTTTGGGAATATAGCATAGAAAGGAATTGTACACAAAGTAATCTCTTCTTTTCTCTTTTTTCTTTTCTTTTCTTTTCTTTTCTTTTCTTTTCTTTTCTTTTTTCTTTTCTTTGGCAAACATAATGCGAATGGGCTCCCTCCTACATGTAAGCCTTCCATGATATTCTGTTTAACTACAGGTCCAAAAGCAACTGGAGTCAACAGATCATGAACTGAAATACCCAACATTATGAGATGAAATCTTCTTCTTAGTTTGTGATATCAGGTATTTTGTTACATTAGAAAATGCAACATACCATGCAAGAGTAAAAATTAAAATCTGAAAGACCCCTCAGAATTCTACATTTGATGACAATGCTTGAGTTCATCCAAATTGTAAAGATGGTGAAGACTACGTTGAATTTATTGTGCCTATAACAATCAAGAAGAATTGCTATACTGTGTCCAAAAAAATATGTAGTGTGATCACCATATTCACACAACAACCCCTGACAATAATGGTCTGTTAATTTTTTTAAAATACAGAAAATAATTGCAGCAGACTTCTCAACACAAACCATAAAGGCCAGAAGAACAAGGTTTCAAGAACAAGTGTTTCAAGGCCTAAAATAAAATAACTTCCAAGTCGAGTCCCATAACTTTCAAAACTACTGTTCAAAATTGATAGAGACATAAAGCATTTTCATGACAAAGGACACATAAAGAAATTCATGGCCATCAAACCAGCACACCACAAAATTCTCAAGGATATCTGAGAGACAAGGAATCTAATAATGGCAAAAGGTCTAATGGACTGAATACAGTGAGATCATACATCATGATGAAGCAGGCTTCATTCCAGACATGCAGATGTTTCAACATACACACATCAATAAATGTAATACTTCAAATAAACCCAAGCAAGGACAAATATCACATGTTCATCTCAAATGTTCCAGAAAAAGTGACAAAATCCAACTGGTAAAGAAAATAGGTAGGTAATGGCCTCATCTTAATATGATAAAAGCCATTTATAAGAAGCTAACTTTCATTAAATGGGGAAAACCTGGAAGCTTTCTCTACAATCAGGAACGAGACTAGGATTTCCATTGTCACCACAGCTGTGTGATATAGTACTTGAATGAACTGAAGCAATCAGGTAAGTGAAAAAATTAAAAGGGATATGCATAGGAAAGGAAGGAGTCGAATTATCATTATTTGTGGGCAACACAATCCCCTGCCTTGAAGACCCAAAAATCTTCACCAAACCACTTGTATAATCA
This sequence comes from Dasyprocta punctata, assembly GCA_004363535.1. NCBI lineage: Eukaryota > Metazoa > Chordata > Mammalia > Rodentia > Dasyproctidae > Dasyprocta > Dasyprocta punctata. Next base: position 41,261 of record RJWM01004270.1, on the reverse strand, counting down.
ATAATGAAATTCAGCAATGCAGCAGGATACAAAATCAACAGACAGAAGTCAATACTGTTTTTGTGATCATGTGATCTACCCTGCCAAGTAAGTATATAAGCATTTTTGTTCACCAATAATTGACTTACTGACACAAAAATCAGAAAAATAATACCGTTCACAATTTTATAATACCTAAAACTTGAAAGAGGCCTTTATAGTAATGGTAGATAAATGGATAAAGAAGAAGTGGTATTTGTACATAATGCCATAAGAAATATAATCTTGTCATCATAGGAAAATGAATGTACCTTGAGGTCATAATATTAAGTGATAAATGAGACACATGAGTTTAAATACCATATGGTTTCTCACATAAGAAAAACTCAAAATATAAAGAGAAAAATAAAAGATAAATAGAAAATAGAGAGAAACTTTTTGCAAATTGGAAAGGGGCCAGGAGGCAGAGAGAGGAGAAGATGAGGGAGAGGGGAAGAGGATGAGAAAAGAATTAAGATGTGTTATGAATATGTGCCAATTCCACACAAGAAAAGTAATAATTACCTATTGAAAACATGTACAAATAGATAATAAATATTTTAAAAATTGTGAAATGGTCTTCATACATTCAAAACTATGGAATTAAAAATCAATTTATGCAATCATCAAGCAGTCACTATATTGCCACAATGCACTTTGAAAAAGTTTGAACTTTGAACTGAAAATACCCAATACTAAGGTTTTGGGAAAAAAAATTTCACTTTACAAGTTAAGGTATTTTACAAATTTAGTGCCTCATTGAAAAGTGGAATATATTATTTCCTTTGATGAATGTGTTTTCTCTCATGTTTCTATTTTTATTTCAAATTTGGAAATTTATTAGGTATTATAACATGGACTGTTGTTTTTACTGAGAAATAGAGCTGGCAAAATTAATTAATTTTTATATAGTATGAAATAAGAGAGAGGGAGAGAAAGATGGAGAATATGAATGTGTCACATAATGTTACATGGGAATCAACAGTATTTACATGTATGTAATTGTTTCAGCATTATTCAGTTTTTTCACGCTTTGACATAAATCTGTATGCAAACCCTGGGTGTCTTACTTAGGGTGGCAAAGAAAATCTCCCACTCTACACATTTGTCAGGAGTGAAGCTTACCATCTGAGAGAATTTCTGTCTCTGAGAATCTGAAAACCGCACTCCATTATGCTGCAGTTTTTCCGAAACATCCCATAAGGGTGATGATTATGGTTCTTTTTCACCTTTCTTTCTCTTCTTTGGTTCATTTGTGAGAGAAAATTTTGAAAATTTAATTGTGTCACCTTTCCTTAGTAAAGATGTCTCTATCTCAATAAAATTGAATATTTTCAAAGAGTATAGAGACACAATTACCTTTTAAAATTTTCTCTTTCATGCAGTGTTCATTACAAATAAGCAACACTCAAAGAACAGAAAAGTAAAATCAAATATTTGAGCTCTAGGTAAAAGTTGTTCAACTTTTAATTGGATTAAATTGTTGAAGAACCCATAAAGACATCTTAAACTATAAGGAAATGACTGGTGAAAGTGGGAAATATAGATTTAAAAAATAATCTATGCAGGTGTCAGAAAATACATATAGGTTTGATTAGAACTGGAAATACTGAGTGAGCCTTGGGGTAATATGTTTCAATGCACAGTGTGAAAAAGAAAACAAAAGAAATTATGATTTATTTTATGCATGCAAATATTGTAATGATTCGATAAGGTCATTTAACACACTGTATTAAGTTTTTTAAAAATATGTTGTATAATTTGAGAGCTCAGAAAGGTGTCGCTCAACAAAAAGGATTATTCACAGTAGGATCCCACTGTTCGCTTCCAATTACTATGCAGTAGCAGGAGCCTGACTAGAAGTAACACAGCATGAATTTTTTCCAGTGGATAATAAAGTTGATTTTTCTTACCTTTTTCTTGTTAGTTATATAGAATATTAACCCAGGACCAGAGCTGTGGAAATGGAACTTTCTTTCATTGTTTGCAAACCCAATTTCTCCATAATCTACTTTTGTTATCATTTTGTTTCAAAGAGCCTTAATTCTCAAACAAAAAAGTGAAACTGCTTTCCTCTAATTACAGTTGCTGTATTTTGTAAATTAAAATACTAATTCAGTATCCTAACCTGAGTATAACTCTACTTATTCTTATAAACTATTGCAAAAACTTAGTTCCCAAAATAGCTAACTGCACAATGATAGACTAAAATAAATATTACAAAATGTTTTGCAATTTATTGGATAAACACAACAAATGTTCTTAGAACCGTCACAGCATACTACATACTGATTTCATCCAGAAAAATGCAAATTCATGTTGGACAGGTTTGATAGCATTTTTTTAGATTAACGTTTTTTCTGTACTTATGAATTATCATAGACAAATAAAAAAGAATATTTTAAGTATGTGGTGACATTCTATCTTGGTAAGGAAAACAGATTATTATACTTATGAAATAATGATAACAATAATGAATAGTGAGAACAAGTGTATTAACTTCTTCACTGACCTCAAATTTTAAGATGTAATCATGATTACTTACAGAGCTTTAAAAAACTGATTAATGGACCCAATCTGTGGAATCTCTGTTTCAGTACGTCTACAGTTACACCCAGGAATTTGCATTTCCAAAAAGCTTCCTGATGATGCAGACGCTACACACACTTTAAGAATGACTGGATGACAGAAACTGAAATGATTATTTGCAAACAGTAATGTAATGAAACTGCAGTGTTCACAACAGTCTAAAATGCTACTTCTTCCATTGTTTTTCCACCTATGCAATGGCAATGCTAAACACTACTAGTGAGAAAATAAGTCTTCCTATTGACATTGCACAACTGATATTGCACATGACTGCCACTCCAGAAGAAGGGAGAGAAACAAGACCATAAGATTGACAAAGAAGATGATGACTAACCTTTTACCTACCACTATTTTGCAGAAGGAATCCACTTTTCCCTAGCATATAGTGAACTAATCTATTGTTCTTCAAACTCAAAGGTTTTTCTTCTTTTATCAACAAATTTGGAATGTATTTCTCAACCACATGTATGTGGATACATAGCAGTGAGCTGAAAAAGAAACACGTGCACATCAGTGGAGAATGGCATGGAGGACTGAGTCACTTCCTGGGCCTGCAGGCCTTATTCATTCTCTGTACCGCATCCTGCACATATCCTTTCTACCTTATGATGCCTTGCTGCTGGATATGCTAGTTTTATGATTTATTGGATCTGATGTAATCCGCTACTGAACAGGAGTTTCACTACATGCTTTCACTTAATGACTCCTAGACATTTGTTCTAATATCAACAGAACATAGTACCCTGATTTGTCAGGGAAACTGAAAACAGATAGTTGAAAGGGATAAACACTGTGTCAGACAACATAGCATTGTTTAACACTATAAGAATCTACTATTTGCTTATCAGAACTGTACAAGTCCCATATTTTAAAACTACCACTGCTGATATGCATCTAATATCATTTTACCACAGCTCTAAGTTCTCTAAGTGCATTGCTACTCTGAGTTTCATTCAAACTTGGAATGTTTCATTACACTTTATGTCAAGCTTTGAATTCTGGCCACTGAAATGGTCTGAGATCCCAAAGAAAGAACAGATAAACTCTTTACAATATATGTTTGGCATAAAGGTACATGGCTATTCTTTCAGGAAACACAGGATAATTGTTCTAAGAACTGACTCAGATCAACAACATGCTAATGATCTATTTCTTCTCTTTGGGTTCTTTTTTTCTTTGCTAAATCCCTCCAAAGTTTATCTGAATGTCAAATATCCTTGACTACCTAGAGATGACTGTGTTATTCTGGTGATGACTGTGTTATTCTTAATTCTGTCACTTATGTGCTATTACTTGGATTTTTAAACTTCACTATTATATCATCTTTTTTGCTATATGTTTGCTAAATTCTGAAATTAAGGGATGTAAGTCTAAACAGCATATGCTGGTAGGGTCTATGAGAACAATTGAGATTTAAATTCTAATCAAGGAAAAATGGAACCAAAAGTTAGAAGAATAAATATACAGATATACAAATGCAGAGTTTAAGGAATGTGCCATACAGACAAGGAATCCAATTACATATTGATCACTGATGTGGTGGATTAGCTAATGGTCAACTTGGAACATCCAGCTAAACTGAATCAGAATGGCTTTGGGTGTGAACGATCCACCTGAGAATTGTTACCAACAGCATTAAAAGAGAACAGAAGGGGAAGATGGCATACTGTTGCTGGAGATGCCTGTCATCCTGGTTTTCTTAATACGGGCTCAACTATTCTCATCATTGGAGGAGCTGTGGTCCTTGCTGTTGGTGAAGATGGCTGAATTCTCTTCAGGAGACTTCTATTCCTTACCTTGTGTGTCATTTCCTGGTTCCAGTGCACACCCTTCAACCTACTAAGACTTTCTACATTCCACCACTGAAATTTGGGCCTTCCCAGTGCAGATTTTTGATACAGACTTGCATGAGACATTGTTGTGGGCTCTAGGTTTCCAATTGGAACCATGGAAATTATAGCCATGGGCTGTAGGTCTTCAGCTGGAGTCATACAGGACATTGTCATTAAATCCAGGTCTACAGCTAGATTCTTTGGGTCTCTAGTGTGTGGCTAAACCTCTTGCAGTCTTCTGTATTTGACTTTTTGGGTGAATATTATAAAATAATCCTATAAATTTTGGGTTCTGTATTAAATCTATTCATTTGGAAACCCTGACCACAACACTGACCATTCAAATGATACTTGGGAACTTGTCAAAATTCCTTCAACTTCGATAGTAATATATCCTCTGGACACTCTTCAGGACAGAGTCAACTGGTATGAGTTCCAATTTTAGTATAATAAATCTCACATGTGGTGTTCTCATGCACTTTGATGCATATTTCCAGTTTTTGAAGTTGAACATTTAATATTTCTATTTCATTTAATATGGGCCATTGCTTTCATTACATTTTTGAAAGTTAGATATATACCCAACCATGTGGGTCATCAGCCTTTGAGACTGGCTTGTGGGAAGAGTCAGGAAAGATTCAGAGATACTGTCTGAAAAAGCAGCCCTGGAAAGCTTTAGACTTTACTTAATGGGAGAGTCTACTCAGAGATCAGAAGATTAGAATGCTGATAGAAATGTAGACCAGGCTCAAGAGGTTTCTACTGAGGAGACAGACTGCATTTTTTTATTGGACTGCAGATGATATGTGTTTTTTGTTGGTAGAAAGTTTGTCTCCATTTTCCTTATGTCCAGAGATTTTGCCTGAGTCTGAGATTCAGTCTGAGAATGGTGACTAATCAATCTTGCAGAAAAAAATTTCAAATTAGACTAAGGTTTAGGTGGTGACATACTGCTGTTGGGAGCTTTTAGCCAGATTTATGTTGAGAACAGAGAGGAAGGAGCCAAGCAGAATGATTCAAAACATTTTGAGTTTGGCCAGAAAGGAAACTCCAGTAAAGTTTTGGCCTGAAAAGATGCAAAAAGGAAAAATTTGTTGCTGAAAAGAGTAGCAGGAAAAAGGTCAAGTATTTCTGAAGACGAGAACAGAAAAGATGTCCTGAGGACATCACATGAGAACAAGCAGGACTCCAGCCTTGCAGTCTCTGAGTTGTAGAGGTGAAAGACTTTAGTTTGAGAAGACAGCCTCAGAGCACCATGTTCTAGAATGGTGGCAGTCTAGGGAATATGTTCCTCAGGATTGAGTTCAGAGTGCTCAGTGATACAGGCAATTGACCCATACTGCTAAGAGAGAAGGAAGCCTGGTTACTGTTCCAGCTGGTAGCAGACCCTGGTTTCATTCACATGTTGCTGATTTTAGAATTTTGCAGAATGCACAAGCTGTGGGATAAGGAAGTCTTCCCTGCAGATTAAAGAGGATTTGAGAAGCCAGACATTGTGCCCCTTACAGGGGAGTGTGTGAAGCTGTGAGTATGAAGCTGAAGGTGCTTTAGAGATCACAGAAGTTTGGAGAAGCCAGGAATGTGAATCTTCTGCAACATGGGAGCAGAGTCAGCCCAAGAGAGAAGCTGCAGGGCCTACAACCACTAGCAGTGACACAGAGGCAAAGCCGCCCAAGCATGGTGGCATTTACAACTTGCCAGATTGCCAGGGATGCTGGACATGGAACTACAGTGCTTAATGTCTGACCTTCTGGATTCTGGATTTGCTTTGGTGCACTTCCTTTGTATTACCCTATTTGTACCTTTGGGAATGGTAATGTCCGTCTTCTGCTATTGAATATTGGAGGTGTTTAAATTTCTGTTTTCTTGTGCAGAGGTTCACAGCTAAGAGCTTGCCTTAATTCTCAGAGGAGACTTTGGACTTGGACTTTTTAGCAATGCTGAAACTGTTAGAGATTTGGCAACTCTTTAGAATAGACTAAATGCCTTTTGTACAAAAGGGCATGGGGTCCAGGGGCAGAATGTTATGGCTTGTGTCTAAAAGTTCCCTGAAAGCCTCACCCAGTCATAGTGAGGGCTCTTCAAGGTGGTTGGATCAAGAGTGTTTGATGCTGAGATTCAGAGCATGTGGTAACTAAATCAGTTCACTGATTTGTGTGGCACCTGCCCTAAACCCAGTAGCCTACATTAAATATAAAAGGGGTAGAAAGAAGCTGCTAAGATTACTTAGACTTCCTTGTTTGCTACTTTGGCTGTTTTCTGTCTACCATAAACCCTTTCTCTTCTGTGATTGCCCTCTTCCATGTCACTTTGCCTTGGAGCCAACCAATTATGGATTGAAACCTCTACAAACTAAGTCAAATAAAAATTCCTCCTTTAACTTTGGGTATTTTGTCTCAATAACATGAAAATTAACTAAGGTAACTGGTACATAAAAACATGAATTGCATATATATATATATATATATATATATATATATATATATATATTTGTGGGGTGAATGTGATGTTTTGGTACCTGTATATGCTTCAATTAATTACTCAAATGTATGTATATTTTCATCTCATTTCTTTGTGGGAAAATAATCACAGTCCTTTCTTACATATCTTTGAAATTTTGAAATTTAAAATATATATCTCCACTATATCCTATTGTTTGTATGTATAAGGTACCTTTCAAAAATCCTGTATCTGTATTTTATTTTTTAAAGTTTCCTTGAACACTTAATAAACTTAGCAGTTCACCAGATAGGTTATGTTTTGTTTAACTCTAATTTTAGTACTAATATCCAAGACCATATATGAAAGCGTATCTTGAGAGTACTGACATTGTGACATTCAGAATAAAGACTTATGCCTTTTCTTTAAGAAAGGAAGTGATGTTGTACAGCAAAAAAGAAAGATTTATTTATTTAGATTCAGAGGACTCAAGATAATGTGGATGTTTGAGAGCACTGAATGCGTTAACCCATATGTCTCTAACTTTTAACAAAGTGTCTCAGTTTTTTTTACTTAAGGCCTGGTCCTAATCTTAGAGATAGTTGAGATTGAAAATTCAGAGTTCTTTGGAATTTAGTTCCCCATAGGGTTAAGTTGTGGGTCTAGTTCTAATCTTTCACCTCTCAATGAAAGCTGCATGTGTTTAATTCCTCAATTATTAATCGTGGGGCTGATCTCCAATGAAGAGTGTCACAGGATAACAGAAGATGTGTGACATGAATAGAGGACCAATGACTCTTCTGTTAACTAAAGGGATAGTCTGCTTAATTAAATGAAGAGAACAAAGGTGCTTTTAGAAAAACCCAAGATTAGTTTGAGAAAAGTACATATTATACTTGAGCTGATAGCATTGGAAACTGGGATGCTAGACGAGAGTAGATAGGTTGGGGAAACACACGGAAAATGTGCTTATATCTGGCAACTGTAAAGCTGTAACCTCCCTCACCCTCATGGCATACTACAAGCCCAGCATCCTTAGCTGACCTGTCAGGATGGCCACATCTACAGTCTAGATGTAAAACACTTCATATACATTTTCAGTGCTGACCCTGATGGGGCGTCACTAAAGAGGCTGAAAACTTTCCTGGGTACTAGTAAAAGACCAGAATAAAGATTAAGTACTTTTGACCTTTTATTTTATTTTTCTTACCACAAAGCCATTCAACTCTATTGTCACTGGAATCATTTCTAAAATAGTTAATATAGTAAAATTCAGTATTTCATGATATTACAGTGGTATTCCAGGACATTTCACTGATAAGGGACTTTATGAAAACACAGATGTTACTAACCAATGTAAGGACAAACAGTATCCATTCTTATGCCAGCAGCAATGGAGTACTAGTTAACAAGTCTTCAAGTAGTGATTCAGCTGCAAAATCCTGCCTGAGTGCCTGCCTTTGCAGACCAGCTTTGGGGCTATTGCTAAATATTTTCTCAATAAGTCATAAACTCTGATACATAAATGAGCAACATTTTGAAAGAAGTGACAAAATCATAATTGGTCAGGGCAGAAGCAGAACTACATTTCCATACAAACAGAAGTTTCAGGTTAGACATTGAAAAGTGAATGACTTTTCAGGGATGTGTTGTGTGAGAGGAAGAGGCCAGATCTTCATGGGTACATAACAACAGCTTACAGGATGTTGATATAGACGAGACTTAGAGAAAGTGGATTTCTGCAGCAAGTGGAATTTCTATAGGGCTAAGCCTGGCACCCAGCTTTACTCCTTGCGGCTGATAGAACAATCCTTCTCTGAGGACATTAAATCTGAAAAATGCATTAGATTATCTCTTACATTCATGTTTATGGATTGTATCTTTTCTCATGATATAGGGAAAACCACAAGAGTTTCAAAAATTTATGATTTAAATATACAAAATATTTACATTATTTTTTGTTACTCCTCCTTCATGCTGTAATGCAGTTGATTCAGTTTCTGAAAGCTATGACTAATATCTCTCTGAAATTATTACGAGAAACGTTGTCTAACTTTTAAGTTATTTTTTTACATATCATATCGCATGCAATGATAAGCAAAGCACTCACTTTATTTTTCTTTACTCAGTTAATACTTAAAAGCTTATTTACTATTAAAAGCAAATATTTTCATCTTGGCAATGGATTGGTTTTCCTTTTCCCCAAGAAATGCACCTTCTGAGTTATCAACTATTCATATCATATTCCTCACAATTTCACCATTTCTGCATTACAAATTATTATAGAGTTAGTAGTTTATAAAAACACTGCTGTGTTATCTTAAATTCTATGGTTCAGGAGTTCCAGTGCAATTTGGTTAGATTGAGACCACATCTGAGGCTTCAATTTTTTGAAGCTCATGTGACTGTTGATGGCATTTCATTTCTATTTTTACATGCCTTATGTCTTATTTTGGCCCTTGCTGCTGCCTGAGGGCCTTTTTCAGTCACTATAGACTACAGTCAGTTAATTGCTACATGTCATTCTTCATTGAGCCACTCACAAAATGAGATCTTCCTTACCTCTCCAAGATTGGTACTTCCTAAGTTATCTATAGTGAGCTACAGAGTGGTCTCATATCACACTATGTAACTGCAGGAGTGACTATCCCATTACATTTTTATGTAACAAATTCAACCACAGAAATGACTATTTCATTATATTTGCAGGTCTCATTCATACTCACTCTACCTCTAATAGCATAAAATGTACAAAAGACCTATAAGAGCTCAGAATTCTGTCAAAATGTAGAAATGTAACTAGACTCAAAATAACTACATTTCCTTGTTTGATTTTATTTATTTTACATTATTTTTCTATAACTCACTGTGTCACTCTACATCTTTATATTAAACTCCTTATATTATATTTATATTTACACATTGAATTAATTGCAATCATGGGAAATAGCATAATTTTTACAATAGTAATTGCAATGTATGCATCATTCAACAAGGAATGTACTACCTGAATTATCAACTGTGATAATTATAGCATTATTGCATTTAGCATGTATAATAATTTTTTTAAAAGACTGTTCTGTCTTTTATGCCCTCCATAGCCTCATGCCTTCTGAGATGTGGGATTTTGGAGGTGACTGGATCTGGGATGTGTGATACTGGTATCATTAGTGTGTGGTATTGGATTAGTTCACTACTTGGTTTATCATGGTTCTGGTTGTGGTTAATGGGAAACCCCACCCTGGGCATGACTGGCACCACCCAAAAGGCCTGTAGCATGGATAGGATAAAAGGGAAAGGAGGGTCTACTGCTTACTGCTTGCTGCCTATCATGATATGGACTGTTTCTCCTCTGCCATTCTCCTCAGCCATGTTGCCCTGCCTTGGTGTCAGCTGTCTCTACCAATTGTGAACTAAAATAAAACCTTTCTCCTTTAACTTTTGGCATTAGGTATTTTGTGTGAGCAATGAGAAAAGTAACTAAGATAAAGACTGAACAAAATTAGACTTTAGAGAAAATATTTCTTTTAACATTTTATATGCAATTTATAATTGAATTGTTGACATACATATGATGAGTATTTTTATTTTTACAAGTACGCACATACATGTAAAATTTAATTTCAAAGACCTTGCTTGATTTTATGTTTTACTATAACAATTTATAGTTTTATTTATCCAAAACCTGAGAGTATTCACTGCTGATATACTTGTATTAATGTCTACAAATCAATAGAGAAATATTTATCAAATCCCCTCTATATCATGGAAAAGAATAATAATTTATTATAGCTTACTTTTGTATAGCAATTTAATTTCCTTTGTACCAAAAAGAAACATAAATCTGTCCTTTCTTGGTTAAATTTATTTTCCTCAGTATTTTACCCAACTTGTGGAATTATTATGACTTACCAGAATATTCAGGAGAGGTGTTAAGAATACATCAGGGTCACTAGTCAGTGATGCTTATATGTAACTCATGTCATGTCTTTATCTCATTATAAACCCAGTATCTTTCCCTGAACTTTGGTGCTTTATAGAAGGCTCAAAATTCTCATACCATGTACAATTAATTTTCTTCTTTTTTTTAGGCCTTAAAAATCTTCAAATTTTAGTTAAGGTGCAAGTCATCATTATAAAAACTAACTACATGACATTTGAAACTATATAAAATAAAAGTTTAAAGATTCAAAGTCAAGAACTAGCAGATACCATCAGAAACTGGAGTTTTAAAAAGTCAAGTAAATCAATGAATTAAAATAAAGACCCTAGAATTAATCAATGTTCTGATGTGCAATGTTCTAATATGTGATTAATTTTTTAAAAAGATATCAAGAAATCACAATGGAAAAACAATAGTAGCTTTAAAAGTGGTGCTGCCTGGATATCCACAAGTAGATAATGAAAGTGGACACTTAGTTTATAACAGATACAAAACTCAACTCAAAACTGGTGAAAGAGCTAGACATGGGAGCTGATAACCTGTAATCTCAGCAATTGGGAGTCTGAGGCAGGAGAATCTCTATGAGTTTGAGACCAGCCTGGGCTTCAAAGTGGGTTCAAGACCTGGCTGAACTGCATGGGAAACCCTGTCTCAAAAAGACAAAAAAATAAAAATAGTGAAAGACTAGAACATAATACCTGAAACCCTAAATCTATTGACATCAAAACATATGGAGAAAGCTTTATACACTGATATGAACAGTAATATTTTGTTTAAGACTATAAAAAGACAGTTAACAAAAGTAAAGCTATACAAATAAGATGCATGTTGCTAAAAAGTTTCTGCACAACAAAGAAAACAATCATCAGCATGAAGAGACAATTTGGATAGTGAGAAAATATATTTTCCAGTTATATATCTTATAAGGTATAAATATTAAAAACCTACAAAGAACTCAACTCTCAAAAAATATATGAAGTGAACCAATAAATATATGAGCAAAGGACCCAAGTAGACAGTTCTTTAAAGAGACACACTCATGGCCAACATACAGATGAAGATATGCACAGATCTCACTGATATGTGATCCCTCCACAAGTCAATCAAACAATTAAACACTTAAAAAATAGAACTAGTGTATGGTCTATCAGTGATATGGCACATCATATATACAAACGATATTAAATTGCTGTCTTGAGGTGATATTGCCATGCTGATAATAATAATAGCCATACTACAGAAACAATGTAAGTTTCCATAGAAAGGCGATTACATAAAGGAAATGTATTTTATATGCAATGGGATACTGGTCATCTTGTAAAAGGAAAGAAATTATATCATTTGCAAAAAGATGTATGAAACATGTAGTAGTCATCTTTCTAATAGTATGAAAAGGGCCAGCTATAATAAACACACTATGAAGAGAAAAGGTTTATATTAGTTCACACAGTTTTAGAGGTTTCAATCTAGCATCTACTGGCTCAGTTGCTTTGGGCCTATATAGCACCTCATGGCAGGAACAAGCGATCCAGACAACTGGTCACCTTGTTGCCATGAGGTAAAAGGAAGATGATTGTGTCCACTATTCTCTGTGAAAACATTCTCCCGATGAGGCAAAGAATACTGAGATCTCACCTTTTAAATGCTCCACCAGTTCTCAATACTGCCATGCTGGAGAACAAGGCTTTACCTTGATGGGTTGTTGGGGGACCATTGATTTTCCACACTACAGCAAACTGGAAAGCACGGTGATAAGTGAAATAAATTAGGATTGGAAAGGTAAGTACTATGTTCTCTTATTCATATTTGGGAGTCACAAACTTTGAAAAGACAGTAATAAATTTAAAAATCTAGTGTATACCGTAACAATTATAGTAAACAAAAATTGATTGCACAGTCACAAATGCCTAAAACTAGACTTTAAGTTTTACTACTACAAAAAATATATGTATATGGGGGAATCTATTTGTTAACTAACTGTTTTGAGCAACCCTCAATCTATGTATATATTAAAGTACCATGTTTTACACCAAAATATTCACAAGATTTACTTACCAATTATAATTTGAAGAAAAGTTAGTACTTATAATTGAATGCTCTCTGTTTGTGAATTAGTAAATCAAATTATGGATATTATTTAGAGATGTAAATTTTATCACTTGTTTAGTATTCTGTGCTTATGTTTACCTAGTATATTTCAATTAATTCATTGCTATAAAAATATTCAACAATATTCAATAAAAAATTGGAATTATGCAGTCCATTGCCATTGCAGTACTATTTTGCAAAGGTTTCTTTTCACTTCCATTCTGTGTTTTAGTTGTCTTCTTGAGAAGTGCAAAGCTATTTTGATTCCTAACACTTTTACAAGCAACTTTTCTTTTTCATACTATTATCACGGTGTGTCTTGGCATAAGACTGTAAATTGATTTTTGTCTTTTATTTAGTTCTTCACTTTGGAATATTTGTTTTATTCCAAAATTTGTTTATTTTAGTTAATAATTTTTTGTGTATTTTGTATTTATTTCATCACATTGTGTTATCATATTCTTCAACTTATATTCATCAGGGTTTTTGAAAATACTAATATTTGCGTTTTACTCTTGAATTTCAAAATAATCTTCCTTTTTATCTACTCCATCAGAAAATTCCTTGATTAATATCTTGTAATAATTCACATCCTCTTCTACTTATTTAATTTTAAATTGACACCATTTATCTGAATACTATTTATGTTATTATTTTCTTTTGTCATAGTATTTTCTCTGACAATTTTAAGATAGTAATTATTTGTCAAATATTTGCCTCAAAATACACGAGTATTTTTGTCTAGATTATTTTCCTCTTTTATTTACTTTGTTATATATTTTTTATTAGAGGTTTCCCTCAAAGGCCATAGGAATTGTTGTTATTATGTCAATAAATATAACTGAACATGCCAAAGTTAAAAAAGAATCTCTCATATAACAATGAGATCAAGATTAATTTTTTGTCTACTGCTCTTTGCTGTGCAGAGTGAAAGCTGGGGATCTACTTTTTATTGGAATCATTACTCTCTATGACCATGTCGGATGGAGTAGAAATTAGGGATCACATTCAGTGGCAGAAAAAACCCTTAATGTTTCTGTTCAAAAGAGAAAAAATCCACTTCTGCTCACATGCTACTGACTGAAACAAATCCAAGAGCCATAGTCAATTTCAGTGCAGCTGAAAGATACAAATCTACTTAATGCCAAAGAGATAAAATAAAAGTTTATAAGAAAACAATGCATGTTGGAAGATAATGCCTTCACAATACTCCTGAGACACTAACAAGACAATTAAACATTGAAAGCCTGAGTGAGTCCCCCCGACTGGTGAGAATCACTCTTTTTAATAGAGGGCCTCAGAGTTTATGAGCAGAGTCTTTTCTTGGCAAATGATCGTACATGGAAAGACATTCCCCAAACGCGGTTCTGGGAAATGCAGTTAGAGGATATGTCTGCCTGCAGGGAAACTAGTCCAGGGGAGGCTGGGAAGCATCCATCATCAGTGTGCTGATCCTACTTTCAAGATGACTTTTTCAGTGTTTCTAGTGGATTCAGAAAGTTTCAGAGAAAACTTCATACAGTGTGAATTTTTGTTGTCTTTCATCTATAGCCTATAGAATCCATAAGCTTCATTGTTGTGTAAGTAGGGAAGAACATTTCTAAATATTTTCTAAATTCTTGTAATACCGTATAAAAGTCTTTTCTTCAGACATATGGCCTGTATCTAAAAGTATCTTTTTTGGTGGGGGCGGGGTTCAAACTCATGACCTTGCGCTTGCCAGGCAATTGCTTTGCCTCTGAGCTATATACCTGGCCCCTCTAAAAGTATTTTATCCATATGCTTCATTAGTATTTTTCTTTTAAGCAATGTTAATCATATATATATATATATGCACACACAGATATATATATATATATATATATATATATATATATATATATCTGTGTGTGTATTACATATAAAAATAAGTTTTATTCTGAGCTTCATTTGACACTTACATTTTGTGGAAAATTCAAAATTTGATATTATTTTATAACATTCAAAGGACACAAAATGAAGTCAAAATATAACCTAGCTTTTATAGAGTAGGATTAAATGACCTTGTGACAGAAAGAATACCAAATGAGGACCCTTAATGCTCTCATTAAAACATTAATATAATTTTATTGCCTGAAATTCCCCATGGGCATGTACACCTAGTAGGGTAAAAATGCTGAATATATATTAATACAAAATGCAAAAGTTTGCTGAGACCAGTACAGCTGGCAAAGCTAAAATTGTTCAACAGTCATATTAGATTAATTGTCTATGTATTTCTTTTCAAGGAGACTTTAGATTAACAGATGTTCTTTCTCTCAACAGCAATGACAGGTGCAAAAATGTAAAGTTTATAGACTCTATTGGTGATAGGTGGAAGACAATAAAAGCTCACTGTATGCATAATAACATAAAACTCAGTTATATGATAAAACAATAAACATAACAACTCAATACTCCATTTAAAGTAGGATAATCAAGGTAAACACACATCTGGAGAACAGAGAAAATCAGTTGAAGGAGTGATTGACTATGAATATGCACAAATAGCATGAATGATCTCCTATGTCTTTAAGTCAATTCACCAATCAGTGTCTTAACATGGGATATTTAATTATTATTATAAATGATATTTTAGTATTAATCTTTAACAGATACAAAAATTTAATCAAAGTATTGTATATGTTATTTCCTGATGAGTTTCTAAGCAAGAATAAGATTTCAAATATATAGGCAACATAAATAAGCATGAATTCCCCCAGTATATTTAAAGCTTGAGGTGTGCTTTCTACACAACTACTTTCCCTGAACTGCCACATCACATTTCTATATTGCATTGTGATGCTAGACTGGGGGATTTCATGTCACATTCTTCACATTGTTAGTGGACTCAGTGAAAGCTTCTTTCTAAAGAAGGCAGTAATAAAAACTTGGGGGTGCTTTGCTCCCTTTTTCATTCATATCACCCAAATTATTAATCTTTAACATATTCACTGCAGTTGTGTTACATGAAGTGATGTCTATTTTGCTTTCTGTGTTGCAGTACATGCCCACCTTTCTTCCCAAGCAAACAACCTTTGGGCGTGCAACATTGTTAAGACTGTGCACAATGACTCTGTGATCTGCTAAGGGGTGTTAAGGATATGGCAGGTTAGAAGAAGAAGAAAATCTCATACTCATGATATGATGCAGTATGGTGAAAATTACATGGTTTTGCCTTCTTGGAATCAGGTCAAGAATAGATAAGGTAAGTGTTGGAAAAACTAGATTTAAAAACAAAATCTCTTAATCCGTAAATCATCTGTACCAAGGTACAAGATGGGGAGAAACTCCTGCAATATTGAATAAACATTAATCAAAAATGTAACATACACCTCAGATTATCCACTAAACAACTACAAAGACAGAAAACGATTTCACTTTTTTTTCACTCAACTGAGCAAATGCAAACTCTCACGAAAACCATAATTAGTCTTCAAGTATTTGGCAGAACTGTTCATCACACATAATTCATTCTAAATTCCCTGGATAGTTGTGACCATTCCATCTAAGTTTGCAAAATTACCAACAATAAACTCTATCTTTCTCTAAGAGGTAATTTTGCAACTTGAAGCAACATGCCTACCATGAGCTTATGCCATTAACCCTCCACAGAAACCTAGATCCTTTTCTTCTGTTTACATTTCTGGATTCTTGAAAAATATATTTCTGCCACCTAGAGCTTATCTCAAGTATCGCTTAGCTCTTAAAAAGTTTTACAGACATTTTAAACAAATACAGTGAGAAGTTACAATCACAAATTTTCCAAGTAAATGATCTAATAAAAGAGAGTATGCAGTATATTGACCTTAGTCAATCCCCTATTCACTTGTTTTGAAATTCGGTATCAAAATTTTTATTGTTTTTTAACTTTAAAATGAATAAAACAGAGGTGATCTTTTTGAATTTTTTTCAATAGACTTGTTAAAATTTTCAATTTGTATTTACTTCTGTTTGGGAGAATTTTTCAATGTGTACATTTCCGAAGCACAGACGCCTGGTTATCAGTGTACGACAAACGATCAAAAGATACAATGAATGTTTACATTAAATATACATATATATATATATATATACACACATATTATAGTAAAACACACATTGTCATTAAGATTCCTCCATCAAAATATCTCATTTTGAGCACACTTACCTCATTATTCTTACTGCCTTCTGAAGCAGGTGTGAGAATCCTCTTTTATGTCTTGAGTTGTATTGTGATGATTGTTCAATGTCCTGAATCAATTCGAAACATTTCCTTTTCATAGCCATTTGACTTTGTGGAAGTGACAGAAATCACACAGTATCAGGTGTAGAGAATAAATGGATGAGGACACACTGTAAGGTCTCTGTGACCTTGCTTGTCATTTGCTTGGCACTCAGCAACATCACCTCCCATAGTTCTGATCACACCTTAAAGAAGCTCACAAAAGAGAATTTCTGAAACTGGTTGAAAAAGTTGAGAGACAAGTGAGATAAATGTAGTCATAGTGAATAAGAGAATTTAAAGGGGAAAAGAATGGTAATGTGTTTCTTGTACTAATAAATTCTTTTTCTGTTTAAATATTCACGATACATTTTGGTCATCCATCCTGTGTGTGGTGTTAGTGGTTTTACTTTTGCTGTGGACAGTGAGCAAGTTATCCTCAGCAGAGCAAATGTAGATCCTAAACAGAATGAACCTCCAGGAGGGTGTTTCCTTTTCTTGGCTTCATGACCCCACTACTCTTGGGACTCCTTCTTTAGCTTATGTAACTTCCATCTCCTTGGGGAGCTAGGGAGAATGGATAGAAATGCTCCTGAAAATACTTGGTACCCACTGTCTTTGATAGCCTTTTTATTTTTATTTGAATACAAGACAAAGGAAAAGTGGGAAAATTCAGATGTGAAGCCATGTTACATAGTGATATTAGCTGGAGGATTGTCGTCATGAGAATACTGACCACATATATTTGTGATGGTGGGTTTTCTGTGTTTGGTTTGCCTCTCAGGTTTTTTGTTTGTTTGTTTGTTTTTGTTTTGTTTTGTTTTGTTTTGTTGGTCTATTTTCCTAAGAACTGGCCTACATTGCTTCTCTTGTAAAGAAATAATAAGAAACCAAAAGGCTTCTGGAATAGTCAAAAAAAAGAAAAAAAGAAAAAGAAAAAGAAAATTGAATTATGGACAATTCGCAGATATGAAATGTAAAATAAGTGATATTTATTTCTTTGACCTGATGAGCCATTGGTTGTGATAACCAACCCTGACAAACAAAACTAAGGAATGCTAACATAGCCATGACGTAATGAACAGAACACCCTCCAGTATGGGATAGTATAGGCTCCAGGGGAATAGCAAGAGATAGAAGGGAAGCTTTAGAGCAGGAATGAAAATGTCACAGGAACAGTTTGTTGACTTTATTTTATTAGAGAGGATAAGAAGAATTATGTAGTTTCTTAGAAAAAAGTGTTACTTGTGTTTCTTATTACACAATCATCCTCTAATGCTGAAGAAATACCCTTGCAAAGAACAAATCAGATCCTCATTGAATGAAACTTCCGTGCCCTTTCCTCAGACCTAGTTATTTTTAAGATAATCCTATTCTAAGTGTTCCTGATTTCAGAAGTTATGTTTTAGGATTTGTTTTTACATTAATCTTCTTAGACTACACTCATGGAAAGTTAGCTTTATTCATTCTGGTATTTCTTTCAAAGCGGATTCTTCATAAAAAAGAGCTTAAAATTACCAGCGTTGATTTGTTTTATGGAAAATGTGTTGTTTAGAAATGGAAACTTTAAAGTATAATAATAAACAATTGTATTTTTACCATTTTTCAATAAATATTTCATTAGTATTACATATATTAAAATCTCAGTAATACTTAAGATGTTTTCACATATATTGTATACATTTCATATTCTTTTAGTTTTTTATGTCAGATTATGTTACTCTATGATATATGAAATACAATATTCAGAACTTTAATCTTTAATAAGTTTGCATTGGCCAACACATCTACATGATCATGAACACAATATTCAAGAAATATTTTATATATGTAAATTAAATTAAATTATAATTCATTCTAATCATATTATCTAATTATACCAATAAAATGAAATCAAGATAACATTTGGGGAACTCATTCAATACAGATCATTTACAGATTGCAATGAATTTAACTTAAGAGGTTTATTTCATTTTGTAGAGTAGTAAATTGAACATTAATGAAATTAAGTGTCTTGAATAAAGCACAGAGTTAATGAATTGTGGAGACATTAAACTCCAAATCTCCCAATTGTTAGTTCAGTGCTTACTTTTTTACATAAAAATAGAAATTCTGGGGATGAGGATTTAGCTCAGTGGCACAAGTGTCTGCCTGGCAAGCTCAAGGTCGTGAGTTCGATCCTCTGTACCAAAAAAAAAAAAAAAAAAAAAAAAAAAAAAAAAAAAAAAGAAAAGAAAACAGAAACTAAAGCAAAGTATAGAAAAATAGAAAATCTTTCTATTGAAATTCCAATTGCCATCAAGAAAAAGCAAAGGACACTTTCTCCATAAATTTAAGTACTGATATTTATTAATTAGTTAACACATGAAACTAATACAGAAAATGTTTGACAAATTAAAAAAAAAACCTTTCAAATATGCATTTAATTTGTTTTGAACAGCAGAATTTTAGCTATAAAGTTCAGCATGTACTGATAGATCACAATGTGGTCTACTTAGACTAAGTATACTCCCACACAACAAATTGTATGAAGCAAATACACTAGTTACACCCAGGCAACAAAAGGCACAAGAACCCTTGTATTGATATTTGTGAGTCCTCCAGTGGTCAAGAAACCTCCTTGGGTAGATAGAGCACTAAAATCACATGCTTCCCTTAGATCAAAGCTGAGGGACCACAAAATGCAGCATCGGGTTACGTACCTCAGGGGCTACGTGGCTTCCTGGGAAAAACTGGAAAGAAAACTTGCTTCCAAAGAAGAAAGGAATATAGTCAAGTAGAGCTTCTCCCTATTGCAAGACATTACATTCCCAAGAAGGAACAGGATGAATGTACAGGCTATTTCTGATAGTTCTTCTCTATCTCAGGATACTATATTTTCAGCATTTTCTATAGTTATTCCTGAAAAACAATAGGCAAAAATGGCAAAAGAAATGGGTTGACCCCAGGCATGGTACTCAGACAGAATATTGTCCTGCATGAAATTAACACACACACACACACACACACACACACATATATATATATATATATATATATATATATATGATGAAAAGTGTCTCATAATATTTTAGAATATAAAATACATGGACAGGTATGGTTTTATCACCTTCCTTATCAACAGGAGAAAGCTAAAGTGTTTTCTATCATAGGCAATACCCACCTAAAACATAACTGTTACAGGCCATTTCCTCATGCATAACTCTAAATCAAACCTGCTACTTCCATCATCCATTCGTTACACGGTCCCCATCATTTTGCTCAGTATTGCGAGGTGCACAAACGCTTACTACTGCAGGTACCACAAATCCTTGGTCTTCTCATTTTCTTGATGTAGGGAGATGAGATAATACACTGGATGCTCAGTGAATGCATATTTCATGTACTCTAGGACTCTTACCACAGAGTAGTTTTCAACAGGTCCTTGGCATTCTCTCTTTCTCTTCCATTCCTGTCCAGACTTGTACTTTTCCATGAGTCTTATGTCCTGCTCATCTCATTGATTTGTTATAATGGATTATGTGTGAGAAGAGTATGTCTCTTCTAGTCAAAATGGAAGATTTAAATGTGCTACTTCACCCTCTCTTACATATTTGCCATAAGAAGACCAAGTATTTATGTTACTGTTATTTCAGCCTAGGTCTTTATATAAGATACCTGGGAAGTGATCTTACACTGGAGCCACACTAAACTCAGTGAAACCCAAAGGAAATTTCAGAGGCATAATTGTGCAGCCAGACTGTAATGCAGAAATAATATGCTTAAGCCAGTGAGGATTTGTGGTCCTTTAGTGCTGAAGTTGCTTTCTTAATTCCAGCAAGGCGGTGACTTCTGGTCGATTGGACATATGACATCACGTGAATTCTGTGGGCATGAGGCTGTTATCTCACTAGCTTTCCTCACCACTGATAAATGTGAAGGATGATGTTCAGTGAAATACTGCAGAATTACCACAAACGGTGGAGGTGGCAGTAGCACTGCTTGGAGAAGAGAAAAATCCATACCAGACTTTGCTTTCTGTTTTGCCAAAACAAAGCACTGCCTCATCCAGGAGAGCAAAGTATATTGTTCTGGGCATCAAGTTTCTGAATGATACTCTCTGGGAAAGACTGACAAAATACAGTTTTTGTGGTGAGTACTGCCTCTGTTTTTGTAACTAAATGTCACCAGTTCATAAATGCCTCCAATAATTTTCATATTCCTGATGCGTGACTTTGGGATATAATGGGATCCAATAGTTCAGTAGTTGCAAAGGTGACAATGTTGACCCCCAAAGTCTAAGATATCTACTATCTAGCTATTTGCAATAGAAAATAAAAACCTCTGCTCCAGAAATATGTGCTAAATCAATATATGCATCTTAGCTTTGGTTTCTCTTATTGATCGATTGATCACGGGACATCTAATCATAGTCCAGTAAGTTTCAATGAGAAAAAAGAAATTTGTACCTTGTGTCACCTCTGTCTCTGCAAAGCTACGTTTGTTAGGTGCATATTGGGTCATCAGACCTGTGCCATATTGGTTATGAACAGACAAATGTAGCTATCTGCAAAATAATTTGTACCATACTTCCAGAACTTTTGGCTATGAATTTTGTAGTGATGTTTTTATTTCAAGTTCCTGAGTAAATGATCAAAGTTTGGCTGTGGCTGGGAAATACCAAATGGTACAAATAAGTACATCATGTCATCTTTCCCTCCACATAAATTGGACAGTTAATTATATCAGATGAAGTTCTGATCACTAAGGAATATTTTCTTTAAACACTGTATTCCATTCAAGAGTAGAAAGGACAAATGTACACATAGGAGATACTGAGATTTGGGTTTACCTAGCTGAGGGTTTTGACTGAGCAATGGTGATTGTGTTGGTCAGTTTTCATTACTAGGGAAAATTATCTCACACCTGCATCATAAAAAGGAGAGGTTTATTTCGGTTCATGGTTGCTTTCAGAGATTTCAATTCACGGTTGGCTGGTTCTAAGATAGGAATATCATGGTGGAAGGACAATGTTTTGCATTTCATGGAACCCCAGAAGCAGAACACTGGAGAGGAGTGAATACAACATAGATTTCCCTAAGGCATGCTCTCAATGGCCCTATCCTCCAACTGTGCCTGATCTTCTAATCACATTCAGTGAGTCAGATTAACTCACTGACAATCAGGCCAGAAAAGAAGCTCTTGTAAAAGTGGGGCTAAGGAAGCTGTAGTAAAGAAAGAGAACAGCACTGTTAGAAAGAAACCAGCTACTTTATTCTGTGACAATTTGTAGAACTTGAGGACATGTGGATAATTAACAATATACCAATCAACTCAAGCTTAATGTGGTACAAGTGAAGACTCCTTGAGGAGACTTTGCTTTGAAAAAACAGTTCCAGGGTACCTGCTTACTCAGGGGCATTCTCTTGTGTTCACTATGCAGAAACTCAGAGGTCAAGTGAATCCAAACTATGGCTTGAGCTGGGAGCAGCACCTCAAACTTCTAGAAAAAGAAGAGCAAGTCAAACTCAAAGCCCAAAGAAGGGAGAAAATTATAAAGATTAGAGCAGAAATTAATGCAGTTGAAACTAAGAAAACAATACAAAGAATTAATGAATTGCAAAGTTGGTTCTCTGAAAGAATAAATAAAATTGATAAACCCCTAGCAAACAGATCAAAAAATGAAAGAAAAAATTCAAATTTATGCACTAAGGAATGCAAATGGTGAAATCACTACAGCACCTGTGGAAATATAGAAGATCATCAGTATCTACTTAGAAAACCTTTACTCTCATAGGTTCAGTAACGCAGAGGAAATGGACAGATTCCTAGAAACATATGAACTACCAAAGCTGGATCAAGAAGATGTAAAACTGTTGAATAACCTAATTTCAGTTAATGAAATTGAAAATACAATTAGAAACTTACCAACAAAGAAAAGCCCAGGTCTTGATAGTTCACAGCTAAATTCTACAAGAAATTTAGGGAAGGATTAATGCCAACATCCCTCAAACTCTTTAATGAAATTGAAAAGGAAACAATTCTCCCTAACTCATTTCTGGAAGCAAGTATTACCCTAATACCAAACCAGAGAAAGATCGAATCAAAAAAGAGAACTATAGATCAACCTCCCTAATGAACATAGATGCAAAAACCTTCAATAAAATACTGGCAAGTAGGATACAGTAAATCATCAGGAAGGT
Organism: Dasyprocta punctata; assembly: GCA_004363535.1. NCBI lineage: Eukaryota > Metazoa > Chordata > Mammalia > Rodentia > Dasyproctidae > Dasyprocta > Dasyprocta punctata. The sequence continues at coordinate 17,948 of RJWM01004270.1, read as the reverse complement.
TATACAACACAACAAAGTGGAATTCATCCCAGGAATGCAGGGATGGTCCAACATAGACAAATAAATAAACATAATATATCATATCAATAGAGCCAAAGTCAAGAATCACATGATCATCCCGATAGATACAGAAAAAGTTTTTTTATAAAGTCCAGCACTCAATCATGATTAAAACCCTACAGAAAATTGGAATACATGGTCTTTACCTCAATCTGATAAAAGACATATACAATAAACCAACAGCCAAAATCTTACTAAATGGACAAAAAAATGAAAGCTTTCAACCTAAAATCAGTAACAAGATAAGGAGGTCCATTATCACCACTTCTATTAAATACAGTTCTAGAAACATTAGAGCAATTAGACTAGATAGAGAAATAAAAGGAATACAGATAGGAAAAGAAGAAGTTAAATTATCATTATTTGCAGATGATGTGATACTCTACAAAGAAGATCCCCAAAACTCCACTGAAAGATTTCTAGATCTAATAATCAAATTCAGTATTTCTTTTGGGAAGATACCCATAAGAAAAATGTGAAAGGCACCTCTAGTCCTGGTTTTTTGAGGAATCTCTCCACTGATTTCCACAGTACTTGTCCCAGTCTATACTCCCACCAAGAGTGGAAAAGTGTTCCTTTTTCCCCACAGTCCATCCAGCATTTTTTGAGTTCTTTAACATATAAAGAATTATATGAAATCAGGGACCCAAAATTCAAAGATCCAATCCAAAAATGAACACCTGAGTTGAATGCACACTTCTCAGATGAAGAAATACAAATGACAAATAAATATATGAAAAAATGTTCAGCATCACTGATCATTAGAGAAATGCAAATTAAAACAATGCTGAGATTTCATCTCACTCCACAAAGAGTGATCTAGATCAAGAAATCAACCAATAACAAATGCTGGAGGTTCTGCAGGGAAAAATGAGCCTCCTCCACTGTTGGTGGGAGTGTAGACTGGTGCAACTTTTGTGGAAATCAGTATGGAGTTTCCTCAAAAGGTTTGGATTAGAAGCCCCATTTAATCCAGCTATTCTGCTTCTGGGTATTTTCCTAGAAGAATGGAAAATATCATACCACAGTGATATATGTGAATTCATGATTATAGCAGCACAATTTGTAATAGCCAAATCTTGGAAACAACTCAAATGCCCATTGACCAAGGAATGAATAAAAAAGATGTGGTGTTTTTATACAATGGAGTACTACTCAGGTATAAATAAGGATTTCTTCAAGACTGTTACAGGCAAATGGGTGCAACTTGAGTCCATACTCATGAGTGAAATAAATCAAACTCACATGTGTAAAAACGGTATTGTCTTCCTAGTGTAAGAAACTGAAAGAGTAAAAAAGATCCAAAATCTATGATATTGTGAAAGGATAAGAAACTGCTGAAAGGGGAAAATTACTGTGATAGGGGAAAGGAGAAAAGAAAGAAGAGAAAAGGAAAATACATAAATTTGCATATATATACATAAGGTAGCTAACATGATTATACTACTAATTCTGTTATTTCTTGGAAAACAACAATTAATATTCATATGATTTGATCATTTTTGCATATCTCTATCTAGTGATATAATCAACTCTTTTGAAGACAACAATATGCAGTATAGCAACCACTGTTAAATTCCTATCATCTTGTTTTGAAAGCCAATATTGTTATTGTTTTGGGTTTTTTGTTTTTCTGGTATTTGTTGCTTTTTTGTCTCTTTTCTTTTTTGTTTTTCTTTTCTGTGCTTTTTTTCTCTTTAAAATAAAAGAAATCTGTATAGCTACTTGCATAATTGTAGCACATAGTACGCATTCATTAATATTTGAGAAAACGATCTAGAACATGGCAAATAGTCATCTACAGAAGAAATAACGGAACACTGAAAGAAAAGTTTGACATGGGAGAAGATTATTCTAAGTGATAAGTAATGAAATTCAGGAAGAGGCTTGGAAGGCTTGCAGAAAAGGATGTAGGATATATCTGAGTCTTAGTCACAGAGATATGAGTGTACAAGTTAGGTTCATAATGAACCATGTAAGGCCTGGAGCATCTGAGGCCAGGAAAATGGTGTGATTAGAATAATGTGTCAGAATTTGGCCAATTTTGTCTGTGAAAATGTAGATAAATGCTTTTTGCACTGCATACCACATTGTCTTTTCTGTGTTTTTTGTTTTACATAGTATTTTTCTGACTGGCTTATTGTTTCACATTTCCTCTTTTCATAGGAATAATGATCATGTTGGATTCAAGTCTACCCTAAGAACTGCATTTTATCCTGATTACTTTCATAAAGTTGTGACCTCCAAATACAGTTGCATTTTAACATTACTGAATCTTTTTCAAAGGTGACAATTCCTATATAGCACTAAATATCATATTCTTCTGGAAGTTTGATTTTAGGTCAAATGGGAAGGAAGTACTAGTTCTTTTTGTAGTTTCACTTTATTTATTTAGTGGCACCGGGGATCAAACTCACAGCCTCACGCCTGCCAGACAGGTGCTTAAGCCACTGAGCCAAACTCCCAGCCCTAGTATTTTTTTTTTTTTTTTTTTTTTTTTTTTAGGCAGAGTCCCACTATGTAGCTCAGGCCGGCCTTGGGCTCAGGCTGTAGCCCAGGCCGGCCTTGAACTCACAATGCTCCTCCTACTTCAGCCTCCCGGGTGCTGGGGCTAAAGGTGTGCGCCACTCTGCCCAGCTCATGTTATTTTTTAAAAGATTTGAAATTGGAAGAGAAAACTGATCTCTGCAGGCAGCAGTTCATCGATATTCAGCTATCTCATTTTTGGTTTTGTTACTGTACCTGGTTGTCTTATTTACTTTTCTCTCATTGCTGAGATAAAATACCTGACACCCAAAGTTAAAGGGCAAAAGGTTTACTCAGCTTACAGTTTATACAGTTTTCAGTAGTTCTGGCTCCAAGGCACATGGCAGAGGAGCAACCATTCATGGAGGTGGAAGACACTAAAAACAATAAGAAAGGAGAAAGAGAAAGAGACAAGCCTATTTCTGTTCATCATATTATATGCAGGCTACCCACCACAGGGCAGGTGTAGTACTCACACCCTTAATCCCAGCAATGGACCATGAAATCAATCACAAATTTTAAATCTGCACACCTCCAAAAAAGCATAAGACTGCATGAGGCTTTGTGGAGACATCTAAACACAAACCAAAATATTGTTCCTGTGACCCACGAAAGACTTATACACATCCCTTTATGCAAAAGACATTTAGTCCATCTTCAAGAGTTGCCAAAGTCCTAACAGCTTCAGTATGGCTGAAAAGTCCACATCCCAAGCCTCCTCTGAGATGTAAGACAAACTCTTACCTGTGAGTCCCTGTACAAATGAAAAGAAAGTTAAACACTTCCAAAGTTCAATGGCACAGAATAGACATTTCCATTCCAAAAGATACAAGCAGAGGGATACAAAGGGACAGGACCAATGCAAATCTAAACTCCAACAGAGCAAACATTAAGACCTGTAGTTGTATGTGCAAGATCTAAGGCAATGTGAAGCAAGATGTGAACTTCAAAGAGATTGGATGACCCCACCCCTATGGCACTTATGGTGGTTGTATCTCCTATGGCTTCTTTCTTGGGCTGGCTCTGCTCCCTCCTTGCACTTTTCCTCAGATGATCCACATTCCTGGCTTCTCCAAACTTCTGGGGTCTCCACTGCACCTGTGACTTCAAACTCAGTTTCATACACTGTTCTCCCAGGGACACACTGCCTGGTCTCCTAAACTTTCTGAAATCTGGGTGCAAGCTTTCCTAACCCCACAACTTTTTAGGCATGTGCCTAAAACCAGTGCCATGATGATGATGCCAAGATCTACTCCCAGTTGGGGAAGTAATCAGATTTCCTTCTTTCTCAGCTGCACAGGTTGAGTAACTGGATCACTCAGCACTCTGAATCTGGTTCTGAGAAACAAGGTATCTATGCTGTCACCATTCTGGAACATGATGCTTTGGGACTCTTCCCAGGCCAAAGTCATTCACTTTGAAATTTTGAGACTTCAAAGGGTAGGATCATTGTGATTCTTGTGATGCTATTGGGTCATGATTTTTATGCTACTGTTCCTCTTCAACAATTGAGATGTCCTCTGCTCTATCTTTGTCCACAGTTTTATTAGAGCCTCCTTTCTGGCCTGACTCACAGTGTTTTAAAGCATTCTTCTGTACTCTTTGTTCATGATTCTCAACATCGATCTGACTAAAAGCACCCCACAGTAGCCTTGCCACTACCTCAACTTTTGATTGCCTTGAAATTTCTTCTACAAGAGTAATTAGTCTCAGGTTCACATAAAATCTCTGAGCAGGAGCAAAATAGAGACCAACTTTATGCCAAAACATAACACATATCATCTAGAGTCTGACAACCAATCCAACCAGTTCCTCTTCTCAGCAGAAACTTCTAGAGCCAGGTTTCTACCAGCATTCTGGTCCCATACAGAACAACCTAAAGCATTCCAACTCTAGTTTTTTGGCTGAGGTCTCTGAATCATTCAAAACTCTTTCCACAAGCTATTCTCAAAGTGTCCTGAATCACATGATCAGGTGTAGTCACAGAAAAAAAAAACTCACTTCTAGTACCAAATTTTGTCTTAGTTAATTTTCTCTCATTGCTGGGGCAAAATAACCAACAACCAAGGTTAAAGGAGAAAAGATTTATTTAGTTCACAGATTACGGAAGTTTCAGTCTGTAACCAGGTGACTCCAAAGCAGCATGGCGTATGGCAGAGGGGCAAGTATTCATCAAGGTGGAAGACACCAAAAGCAAAAAGAAAGAATGAAAAGATGGAGACAAGTCTCTTTAAGTTTCTTATATTATGTGCAGGTTTCTGCACTAGATTGGGTAACCCTAGCACTCAAACTCTTAATCACTGCACTGGACCTTGAATCAGTCACAAACTCTAGATACACCCACATCTAATAAAGCCTAAGACTGCGTGCAGCTTTTGGGGACATCTGACACAAACTATAACAATGTATGAACATGGTTTATGTTTTGATAATAGCTAATTCTTCTAAATAAAACATGTCTCAATTTCAAGAGCTGAGTGGATCCAAAATGATTCAGGGTCTGCTCAGCAGATTCTCAGTGGCAACACGGCCATGAGGACTCCTTTTAACAACTGCTGTCTAAGGAAGACCAGCAATTGAAAGACCTTGATGATCATTCACAGTAGTTAGTGCTCCTCAGGGACATTCCCACAGCATAAGGAAAGCATAGCCCAGAGAATTTCATATGAACCTCTACCATTTTGTTGACTGTCGTCCACTGCACTTGTCTAAAGAGATCAATCACAAGAATAATAGAGTCTACACCCAGAAAGAAGACATAGACATTAAAAATAGAGTATAGGGAGTAAGTGTGAAAATGGCACAGATATATTTCCATGAGTTATCACTTGGTACCAAAAGTAAACCACATACATCAAATACATGCATAATCACTATATTCCATTTTTACAGACACTTGTTCACATAAACATGTACAATTGTATCTATTCATAAAGTGTATCATCTGCACAGTTTGAGTAATTTGTAAAACCACACAAGCACAATACACTAGAGTGTACATATATATCAAGTTGTCTACTAGGTATCTGTCTTGGTTACTTTTCACTTGTTGCTGAGACAAAATACCTGACACCCAAAATTAAGGAAGGAAAGGTTTATTTAGCTTACAGTTTTTTGGAGGTTTCAGCTCATAATCAGCTGGCTCCAAGGCAGGGTGGCATGGTCAGGCAACACTTCAAGGTAGCAGTCAAGCCATAGCAGTCAGAGTAAAAGGGGCAAGAGCAAGCTTCTTCCCTTATATTGTACACAGGACACCCTCCCCCCAGGGTGGGTGTAGCATTCACAAATCTCCTTGCCTTGCTTTCCACAGGATGAGGATGTTTACAAAGTAAGACCCCTGGCTCCCTGCTGAGTCTCTTAGGTAAGCTTCCGACCTTGTCAAATTGACACAATGACCAGGTAACTGCTTGTGCTCTACACCCCAGGATGTAGAGCTACTGCCTTACTTAATTAAGCTTTTAAACTTCTCAAGTTGTATAAACCATAACAATCCACCCCTTGTCAACTTGGCAAACAGACACATTTCTTTAAATCAGTCTCCAGATACAAAGGCATGTTTATTCTTAACATTTTGCAACTTGAACATTATAACACATCTTAACAATCCTTAAGAACCAGCATTGTCTATCAACATTATATTACATTCAAAACAACATTTTCTCCTTGGACCCCCAAAGACTCATGCACATCCTTTTATGCAAAAGGCATTTAGTCCATCTGCAAGAGTTGCCAAAGTCCTAACAGTTTCATCATTGCTGAAAAGTCCAAGTCCCAAATCTCCTCCAAAATCTATAGCAAACTCTTAACTGCAACCCTCTGTACAAATGAAAATGAGGTTAAACACTTCCAACATATAAAGGCACAAGATAAACATTGCCATTCCAAAAGTTACAAACAGGGGAATACAAAGCATTGGAACCAAAGCAAGACCAAAATCCAGCAGGGCAAACACTAAGTCCTGGAGTTCTGTGCTCATCATCTGAAGCAATCTGGTTGCAAGCTCCAAAAAGCTTGAGTGATTCCACCACTGTGAGACTTCCAGGGGATTTAACTCTGATAGCTTCTCTCTTGGACTGGCTTTGCTCCCTCATTGCAGGTTTCCTTAGATGATTCACGTTCCTGGCTTTTCCAAACTTCTGAGTTCTCCATTGCATTTTTGGCTTCACACTCAGAGCTTCACATACTGCCCTCTTAGTGGCACACTGCCTGGCCTTCCAGGCTTTCTGAAATCGAGGTAGAAGCCTTTTTAACCTCAGAACCCTTGCACCACATGGATAATGCCAGGGTCTGCTGCCAGCTGGGGCAGTAGCCAGGCTCTCCTTTCTCTTGGTTGTAGGGGTCAAGTGCCTAGATCACTGGGCACTCTGGACCTGATTTTGAGGAACAGATTCTCTATGATGTCTCCATGCTGGAACCTGGCACAGCTGATGCTGCCATTCTGGAACATGATGCTCTGAGGCTTTCTCCTGCAAGCAGTCTTTCACTTTTGCAGTTTTGAGGCTACAAAGTGTGGAGACCAGCGGCCTCTTCCTGGGATGCTCCCAGGCCATCTTTTTTACTTTTTTGTTCCTTCTCATCAGTGGAGATCTCAGCTCTCATTTTATAGTTCACAGTTTTATTAGAGCTTCCTTTCTGGCCAAACTCATGTTTTAAATCATCCTGCTTGTCTCTTTGCTCTTGATTGCCAACATAAATCTGGCTAAAAGCCCCCAACAATAGCCATGCCACTGCTTCAACATTAGGTTGCCTTGAAATTTCTTTTTTAAGAATATGATATCAGTCCTTTGCCCTTAATCTCAGTCTCAGGCAAAGTGTCTGGGCACAGACAGAATGCAGACAAACTTTTTGCCAAGCCATAACACACATCATGTGGAGTTCAACCACCAATGCAGTCTTTCTTCCCAGCAGAAACCTCCCAAGCCTGGTCTTTGCCAGCAGGCTTTCTGTCAGCCTTCTGGTCTCCTGGGCTCTGACCAGAATGTCCAGTGCAGAACAGCCTAAGGTGTTCCAGCTCTATACATTCAGGCGGCATCTCTGAACCTTTCCAAACTCTTGCCACAAGCCAACCCCAAAAGATCTTGAACAACATGGTCAGGTTAGTCACAGCAATGACCCCACTACTCTAGTACCAAATTCTGTCTTGGTTACTTTTCACTCGTTGCTGAAACAAAATACCTGATGCCCAAAATTAGGGAAGAAAAAGTTTATTTAGCTTACAGTTTTTTGGAGGTTTCAGTCCATAATCAGATGGCTCCAAGGCAGGGTGGCATGGCACTGAGGCAACACTTCAAGACAGCCAAGCCATAGCAGTCAGAGTAAAAGGGGCAAGAGTAAGCCTCTTCTCCTCCTTTATATTGTGGGTGTAGCATTCACAAATCTCCTTGCCTTGCTTTGCACAAGATGAGGATGTTTACAAAGTAAGACCCCTGGCTCCCTGCTGAGTATCTCAGGTAAACTTCTGACCTTCTCAAATTGACACAATGACCAGGTAACTGCTTGTGCTCTATACCTCAGACTGTAGAACTGCTGCCTTACTTAATTAAGCTTCTAGACTTCTCAAGTTGACACAATGTGTAAACCATAACAGTGTCCAATGGTACTGCCAAAACTACAATGTTGAGGTAGGTGCAATTACTTAGGTGAGTTGTCAGAGAAATGGGAAGTTAAAAGCGAAATCCAAAACTAAAAGAGCTAAATTATTTTGAAAAAAATACCCAAAACTATATTTTTATCACATTTATACATGTATTTAAAATTATTCAAATGTGTGGGAATGTAGCTAAATACAAAGCCTAAAAATATGGTGATGTTAATGCAGAGGTCTGGAAACTAAAGGAGCAGCTTTGCTACTTCACAGTTTGCATCAGACCATGTTTGGCATGTGCTTACTTTGGAAGGCTCTGGTAAGCTTTCAGGGAACAAAAATAGTTTTTTGCTTAACATTTTCTATGTAGCCAAAAGTCTTCAGAGTGTATTGTAAGTAATTTAGAGAAGTTAGGGTTATTTTCTTATGTAAGTAAAAACGGGATAGCCTGGTGCACCCAATTAGAAATATTAGGATGTAAAAGGAAATGTTAACAAGCTCAAAGCAATCATGTATCATCGTAAGACCTAGTCTTTATTTAGCTCTTACTGTGGGCCAGGCACTTTTGAAATCATTTTAATGTGTACTTATTCCTCTAATCCTCTTAGGGAATGTATGAAGGAAATATTGTTTTTAACTACTTTTTTAGGACACAATAAAACCATGCTTATTTTGTATGCTCTGCAGCAAGCTACCACAAACTTAGCAGCTTAAAATTACAGATTTATATAAAGAGCAAAATAAAAGTAATAGAAAATCACGAGATAGATGTTGTGCAAAGGGGAAGCGGGGCAAGAGATGGAGGTAAGGGCGAAAGGGCGAGGGAAAAAGAGTCAACAAAAAAAATAAAATGTGTTATGTACACATAATACCAACTCCCCATGAGGAATGAAATAATTATATACTGTAAACATAGACTAAAAAATAATTTTTTAAAAAATAGAACTTTACTTTCATGTACGTTCTTCAGGCAAGGGGTTCAGGTATGGCCTGCTGGGATCTAATACTTGCGAACACAGTGGCTAAAATTACTGTGTTGACCATTCTAGGATCCTCATCAGGGTGTCCAATCTAGGTTGGCAGAAGGATTTTTGCAGTCGTAGGGCTCAGGCCTTCAGCAACTTGCTTTCTTTGTCCCTAGAAAGCTGGCAAGATGTTTGCCTTTCCTCTACCTTCCTAAAATGAAAATAATTTCAGTGTTCCTGAGTCAGTTTGATAGATTTATTTTTTCCACCTGTACATCTTTTAAAAAATAATCCACCTTATTAATTCAAGTTCACCCAAGGCAATATTTTTTGTTTAAATTAAAGACACCGTATTAGTGAATTAGTATTTGTAACTCTAGTTACAATTTACCAATAAAAACCAGAATATTATACTAATTTCCCCCAAAAAACTACTTACAAAGTTATACATGTTTTTTATTTTATCATTGTAAACATTTACAAATACCATCTGTTGAATTTAGAACCCACCATCATAGCAAAGTACCCAAAAAGACAGGGATATGAGAGTGTCTTTATCCAACAGATCTATAATTATTTGTGTATATCCCTTTCCCAAATTCCACAAAAATGGGCAGACTAATAAATGCATGGCCTGACAAGAACATTAGAGACAGGGGCACATTGATCTCATCCTTAAATATCCTTATTCTTGTAGCAGTTTTGCTCAGGTTACAAAGAGATAAAAGTATCACCACTGGTGGAAGGAAGGAATGCATTTGCACCACTGAGTACAAACATTTACTTTTCTTGTACTTGGCATCTTCTGTATCTCAACTGAACTTCGGTTGCTTTGGGCGATCCCAGAGAACAGTTTAATTTGTAAAGGAATCCTTATTCTAGAACATCTGCTATATATTTATGATTATATCTTTTAAATATTTAACTATTTTTAGTATAGGGACTACACAGTTGTTCCAAGACTCTGAGCCTGGGCACTAATACCCACAATTCTTTAAGTCAGTGTTGTAGCCTGGGCATTTGTTCCTGCTTAAATTCATACATCAAAATTCTATTATTTAACATGGTTATATTTAGAGAATAGACATATAGGGTTGTAATCAAGGTCAAGTAAAGTGATAAGGTTGGGGTGATGATGCAATTGGATTAATTTCCTTAAAAAAGAAGGGACACCAGGAAATTTGCTCCATTTCTCTGCTTAGATACAACAAGAAAAGACCATGTGAGACTACAGGAGAAGACAGCAGTATTCAAAATAAGAAGAGTCATCATCATGAATTGAATCTGTTAGTATCTACGACCATAGAATGCTTGTTTTTCCAAAATTAAAAGAAAATAAGTTTCTTTTGTTCAAATTTTTCAGTTAATGCCTTACTCATATGGGACCCTATTATGTTTCAGTATGCAATATTTACTAATTTACTATGTACACCTTCATGTCCAGTAATTCAAGATTTCATCTTTCATTTTCTGTAAATGTGTATTTTTATTAATTATTGCCAAAAACTGTGAAGAATATAAGAATTTCGCTACCATAGAGCTAAAACATTAATCCATTACAATTTCATGGATAAAAACAGATATAATGAAACATCTGAATCAGAAACAGAGCACGTTTCCTTAAACCCAGAAATAGGTGTATCCAGAAAACTATCATTTACATCAATTAGCCAAACTCCAATGCAGTGGGCTGGATTACAGGTGTGGGATCTCAGGAAAAGGAAATCCATTTTATTTTTTATAATGGTTCAAGAGTCTGCCTGACCTGAAAGAGAACATTACTATATATGCGCTGCTAGTTAACCTAGAGAGAGATACTATAATACAATATCCTTGAGAGACAGCCAGAAATATGAAAAACCAATGAAGATAAAAACAACTATATGATACACAGTAACATGAGATTCATTGATAATTGTCCCCAATATTTACCTCCTTGAAGTCACTTTCTTCATTTCCAATATAAATATTAGCTTCCTCAGTTGAATACATTTCTATATGCTACATACTTGTAATTATAAAAGCTGCCAACATTTATTGTTCATTATCCAGGTACTGATTTAAATATGTAGGCATATTGCTTCTATTGATTTTCATTGCATCACTACAAGGATGTTATTTCTATGTCAAATTGGAACATGAACACACTCAGATGCAGAAAGAAAGCTAAGATGCCTAAGGTCACTGTCAAAATCGTTAAAACCTCAACGTGGAGGAATTTTAATTTCCTGCAGTCCCGACTTATATTATTGTACTCAGTGCTTTCAGGAAGGCTACACAATGGATCACACACACATAATAGATCATGATTCAAAAAGATTTTCAGCACTCTTTTGGTACATGATAAACCTTCAGTGGATGAAAACTCATAGTAGACATTTATTATCTGTTATATTCATTTGATGAATGAAGACATGAGCTTAGACTCAAGTAGAGTGACCACACATCCACAGGTAGTGTTACGATATTTGCATTAAAATCAATTTTTAATGAATTTCCTTGTTCATGTATGCCACAGGGTTGCCTTATGAAACATAGATCAAACTAAATGCTTCAATATATTTCTTGACTCCTCATAATTGATTGAAAATTATTGTAAGGTCAAAATAAAGATTAATGAATATATAAATATCTTGTTATAATTATCCTAATAATCCTTGTATGTAGATCAGAAAATATTCTATAATATTCAATTTCTTTTATGTATTTAAAATTCTAAGCATATTTAACTAACTTTCAGCATTTTAGTAAACACTGCTTACTTTTTAGGCATATATTGAACAATATTTGTTTTTTTAGAAGATTAATACCAACTCAGAAAAATCTATTTATATTTTCATCATATCTACTTAATGTATTTGTGAGTCCTCTGAGATACAAGCTAGTAATGTCTGCCTTGTATTTTCATTTTATTATGAAAACATGTATCCTATATGGTTATATTTGTTTTTGTGTATAGAAGCAAGTTAAATAATTTTAACCTATATAGATATAAAATACAGAAAAGTATCAATGTTTGAATCAATCGATGAGTCTAAATAGTAAGATTAAGGTTTATAACAAAAGCAATGGCGCTTTTCATCCATTTCTTGGGAATTATACTTCTGCTTAGAATTCAGAAAGAGTTGTCTGTCCCACTGTCTAATGTGATCCTTCTCATCATCTCTTAATTACTTCCTTTTGCTATAATTCCAATCTACTTTTTTATATCTGCTATAAACAAATCAATACATTTCTTCTAAGAGAGGAATATATATTTCTACCTAAAATTCATATCCATAAATAGCAATGAGATGATAGTAGGAGGTGGAGTCTTTAGGAGATGAGTACATATGATTTCGTGATGGGATTATTAACCTTACACTCAGGCTGGAGGGAATTAGACCCTCTTTGCTTTCACCATGTAAGGACACAGTAAGGAAGCGTCACCTAGAAATAGAGAGCAACCCTCCCAGTCACTTAATTTGTCAGCTCCTTCATGTGGGACTTGCCAGCCTCCAGTACTATGAGAAATTAATGACTGTTGTTTACACACTGCTCAGTAATACAGTGTCTTTGGAACAGTATAAACTACAACTCCATATTGTAGCATGGGAAGTGACAATAAAAGAAATCATTACATTTATAATATGCAACAGTATAAGCTGAAATATATAAGACTTTCAATAAGAATTAGGTTCATGGTGAGAAGGACATCCACCTTTAGTGCTTATGAAACACACGAGGCACTGACTGGTTAGTCGTTCCATTTCAAAATGAGTCAGTAGTTTTCTTGTATCTTTGTAGACTAGATTTTTAGATAGACAGTTATGGACTTGGATTCAGAGTCCCACACCTGTAATCTCACATAATTTCAAAACTAACTCATCCTTAATGCATTTGTGTTACATGGGACTACCTTGACTGTGGGTAGAACTTCAAGAGATATTGTACGGACATTGCATACTTCAGCTTTCATTAACCAGTATGTAATAGACAGTAGCAAAATAACAGAAAAAGTAAACATTATTGGAGTATTATTATAGCTTATGTACTCTACTTGCTCTTAAGAATATGTTAGTGAATAACACATGGTTTCTGAATTTAAAAAAAACACTTATTTTATTTGGAACAGCCACAGGAAATCAATTAATATTTACATAATATGATAAATTCAGAGAATACCAAATAAATAGCTCGGCATATGAGGCAGTTCACTCTGGAAAGTGGAATCTTTTGTAAAACTCATGTAATGAGCTAGTGAAATAAGCAGGTGCTGTAGTAGTGTGACATTGTGGGCATATACTAAATCAGTGTGGAGCCCAGTATTGGCATAGATGGTCTCCCTGAACTTTGCACGTATGAAACCTTTCTAAATATGAAAACAAATTTGAAAATATTGGTATACTGTGCACATGTTTTCTCTAAAATTTGAATTCTATTTAGAGATAAAATTTCTAGTTTTTTAAACAAGCGACAAGAAGGAAAGTACACGGCATTTATGGAGAACTACAGAGAGCTGTGTAGAGCGACACATAGAGACTGACAGGTAAAAACATAGGGAGCACTGATCATCATCCCTAGGACTTAGATTTTAGTCTTTGTGTTAGTGCTTTACAGAGGCTTTTGATTATAGTGTAGTAGTGTGACACTGTAGGCATATACTAAAGTAGTGTCGAGTCCAGTATTTGCGTAGATAGTCTCCCTGAACTTTGTACGTAGAACCTGCTCTGGCACATAGAACCATAACTCTTGGAATTCTCTTCTGTAATTAAATCCTGAGGTTTATTCTATTTCTTTATTTATTTTGAGACAGGGTCTCCTGATGTAGCACAGGCTGACCTCAAATTCACTGTGATCCTCCTGCCTCAGTCTCCCAAGTGCTGGAATACTAGCTGTGGGTCACCACGTTGGCTTTTCAAATTTAAACAAACACTATATAAATTAATGTGCTCAGTAATAAATGAGTTTGGATGCACTGAACAATCTGCATTTTGGGCAGATAACTTTATTGGGCATTAGAGGAAGAATTTGAGGGGCACATGTTGGAAAATAAGAAGACAAATTAGGCAGTCATTCATTTACTTACATGAAAAAAAGGAAAATAGCTACAAGATGTTAGCTAAGTATACACAATACAAGAGTAAGGTTTTTTGTTTGTTTGTTTTTCATCTTGGAGCCTATGCTCTTCCAGGAAATCAGATGGGTAACAAATAATCCTCATGTGTTTTTAAAGACTTTAAAATTCTTAAGGGCAAATACACCATGACCTAATTGGAGAAATGAACACAAAAAAGCACAAAGGCGGTGATATTTGCTCTTAGACTACATAAACAGACATCCTGTGGGTGAAGTCTGAAAGCAGGACAGAGGGAATGTATTCGCTGAAAGCCCTAAGGTGTAAAAGAACTGACTTCTTTAGTGTAATTCAGCATTTCTTATTTTTGACTGAAGGACTTCTTTGGTAGTGTGCTATAAATATATGAATCCTTGTATGAATTTAAGAATCCTTGTCAATTTTAGGGGTGTATTATAAGTTACAGGTGTGCATTTAAATTGAAATTTATACTGTGGATATATTTTAATGAATCTTTTACAGCTATATGAAAAAAGCATGATGTATATTTTAAATATATATAGTTAACTTCCTCCATTCCAGTCACTTAAAAATTATATTGTTTAAATAATTACAAATGAGAGTGTGAAAATAATATAATTATAAACAACTTATTGCTCATAAATTATTTTGAGTGGTGAAGGACTGAGTGTACATTAAAATGTTGAGTGAAATGCAATTATATTTTATATTAATACATAACATGATTTCATAAACTGTTGTTTAGGTTTCTTGAATTTTTATGGCTGTCATTAGTGAAAGTTTTATTTTAGTAAGGTTTATATTTTGTTTTTAAGTAATGAAAAAGTAGAGAGGATGTTGCACTGCTACTTAAAAGTACACGTAGCATATTTACACCTCATGTTTAATATGAATATTTATTACCCAAAAAATATAAAAGAGGAATTTTAAAGAACGCACATTCTTGTGTCTTCCTTTGTAAGCAGTGGGACTGATTGAAGAAACTAAAATATTTTGATGTGCTGTACCTGATTTTATTCAGTGCGATATGCAAGTCAGCTTGGTTGCGTGGTTATTACTAACATAGTGCTTCAGGATAATGTTGCTTCCGTTTTTTCTTTTCAGTGAATAGCTCTATCAGAAGCTGGGTGTGGTGGCGCATGCCCTTAATCCCAGCACTTAGGAGACTGAGACAGGAGGATCATTGTGAGTTCCAGACCACACTGGGTTGCAAAGTGAGTTCAAGACCAGCCTGAGCTGCATAGTGAGACCCTGTCTCAAAAAATAGTGCCAGGAATTTAGCTCAGTGGCGTAAGCACCTGCCTGGCAGATGGGAGGTTGTGAGTTTGATCCCTGGTACCAAAAAAAAAAAAAAAAGACTCTATCAGAATAACAGTCAAATATATTAAAAGAAAACAATAATAATGTTTAGATAATATTTTTAAAAGAGTAGGACAGAGTAAAACAGTTCAGACCAACTGTTGACACAGTCATTAACAAATTCATTTAAAATCAACAAACCCAGCACAGTTAATCATCACAGATAGCATGTCATCATATTTTCAAGTAGAAATATGTATGTTTTTGAATTATAAAAATTCAAAATTAAAACTAAAATAAGTATAGCCATCAGTCTTTATAATGTGTTCTCAATTGAAACACTTCTGCAAGGACCAGAATAAAAGGCAGTAATCACACATTTAGAGTCATAGCAACATGGAGAAGTGAATGCCAATTTGTAAAATAGTCCCATAAGAAATATATTTATGAAAAGTTTCCTTTTTTCCCTTGTAAGCCATATAAAACAATATAAGGCTATGAATCTTAAGCAGGCATGAATTTAATGTTTTTGTTAAGACAATCTAAATTAAGATTCAAGAACAAATCCTGTAGGTCACAATGAAGAGAAGAAATTATTACAAAAGTGTAAGTAAAATCAGATAGAAGATGAAATGTCATAGTGATATGAAGAAAAGAATTAAATAACAAAAACCTGAGTAGACAAAACTACTGCAATTTTGTTCACATCTGAGAGCAAAGAATCAGATCTCTGGGTTGGCGAGTATACTGGATGATAGTAATGTTTTGTGTAAGGATTATTAAATTAGAAAGTAAGAGATGAGAGAAATTAATACCATAGTGGTAATTATTGCTTTTGCTGTTTTTAATGATGGAAAAGACTTACAATATGTAAATTCTGAGGGGAAATAATGAGTACAGAAGAAGCCACAGAAGTGATAGAAAAGGACAAAACATTTTACTATAAAACTGAAAAAGTTAAAAAAAAACTGAAAAAGTTGTTTATATGAGAATGCTATAAAGATATCCAAATTATTGAAAATATAAAATGATAGGATGAAGATATATCAGGAAAACTGTATAAAGCTGATAATTTTCTGGAGATTGATCTTCTTTGATACTATGGTGAAACACATTTTTATGTGTAGTAGACATGACTGCTGAAGATGTTTTGACAATTTGAAAACTGTAGAGAACAGATTCAAAATTCTTAGGGGTGGTCATGGGGATAGAATTGCCCATTTAAAGTTACACGACCAAGACTTTACTTTCATATGATACTCTTCTGTAGTTTGATTTTCTCAGGCATCAGAACTAGGATATGGTTATATAGGAAAGCAGGACATTTGCACGTCAATGAGATTATGTTTTCTGAAATGGTTTAGTTAGAAAATAAGAAAAGCATTATTGGCACAAGTGAATCAAATGCACAGCCAAAAAAAGACAATGGTCTCTGAAGGAAAAATAGATCCTTCATTATTGTGTCTCATATATTGAATTTGAGAACTTTTTTAAAAAGTGACAGATATCTTAAATTGAGATTTTTCTGAAATTGACAGAACATGAAGGTTGAGTGAATGAATGTGTGTGCCTGTGTTTGGGCATGTATGTTTGTCTGTCTGTGCATTGAGCATGCATTGTGAGGTAATGACTTGAGAGGGAAAAATATAATAAATTCAACTCAAAATCTTTCTTGGGTAACAAGCAATACAAGAAACAGAGAAACACTGATTTTGGTGTTGGATTCTGGGTTTTATTTTAAAATTGTGAACAATTTGCAGGGATTTGTAAGTGATTTATTCATTGCTTTGGAAAGATAAACATTGTGAGGAGGGCTGTCCTAAGATAGGGAACAAGTGACTATATGATATCTCTGAAGTGGACAACAGGTTTGTAACGTGAAGAGGACTCCAAAGACAACAGGAACAGGAGATGAAAGGAATGATCATACAATCATCACCCCTAGCCTGACATAAAGTACCCAGGGAAGAGCCTCAGATTTCAATCCCCCGAGATCAGGAAAGGGACTGGACTTCTGCCCTAAACGGCAGAGAAATATGAGGTCATATCCTAGCAGAATTGGCTGGAAATTTGCTCTCTGTGGTTCTGAAATTCAAAACATGTATAAATTCAATTAATACCTGATACACTATAAAATAACATTCAACATCTCATCATGATGTCATTAAGGACGAATATAATCATGAAATCTTATTTTGTTTGTTCCGGATTTTAAATTGACAGCATAATAATTGAATCGTTTTAATTTTAACTTATAAGTAGTCAAAGTGCTTAATTCCATACATGTTCACTTTGTTTATTTAACATTAAAAACTTTGGTCAGAAATTTTTAATATTTATTTTCAGAGAAGTGAACAAAAGATTGTAAATGTCAATTTTTATGAAATAATAAATTAACTGCATGCATTAGGCAGTTATATAGATTTTTTCTCATGAA